>RJWJ010019733.1:0-29909 GCA_004363605.1 Indri indri | reverse complement strand
CATTCTTGCCAACACTTGTTATTATTCATCTGTTTCATTACAACCATCCTAGCAGGTGTGTAGTGGTATTGTGATTCTGATTTGCATTTCCCCGATGCTTAATGATGCTGAGCATCTCTGCATATGCTTATTACTCATTTCTGTGGTTTCTCTGGAGGTATGTCTATTCGAATTCTTTGCCATTTTTTAATTGGCTTGTTCTTTTATTGTTGATTTGGAAGAGTTCTTTATAAATTCTGGATATTAGGCCCTTATCAGAGACATGATTTACAGATATTTTCTCCCACTCCGTGGGTTGTCTTTTCACTTTCTTGATGATATCTTTTGAAGCACAAACATTTTTAACATGGATGAAGTCCACTGTATCTATTTTTTCTTTTGTTACTTATGCCTTTGGTATCATATCTAAGAAAGCATTCCTTAATCCAAGGGCGTGAAGATTTACTCCTGTGTTTTCATCTTAGAGTCTTACAGTTTTAGTTCTTACCTTCAGGTCTATGACCCATTTTGAGTTAATTTTTGCATATGGTATAAGGCAGGGGTCCCAACTTAATTCCCTTGCATGTGGATATACAGTTTTCCCAGCATCATCTGTTGAACTCCAAGTGATTTTAATGTGCACCTCTAATTATGAACCACTGAATTCTAGTCTAACATCTTTTTATAGATAAGAACATTTAGGCCTAGAGAGGTTATGTTAAAATTTCTCTTTGTTTGGAATGAAGGAAAATACAGAGAAGGAGAAAACTTGGTTCCTGTTCTTCAGGATTTCTAAGTCTAGCGAGGGAGACAAACATTACAACGTGGGATGTTCAGAACCAATCACAGAAATACACAACAAAGCGGGGTGGGATCGTAGAGAAGGGACTGATTAAGAAACTGCCTGGTGATTTAAGCTAAGATTCACCTGGGAGGAATGTTGTGGGAAGCGTAAGTGTGGCACGATCTTAAGTGGCACAAAAGGGAAGGGGAATGATAGGAGACACGGTTGAAGCAGAGTTGGAGCCACACTGCAGAGGGCCTTGCACGCCAGGCTGAACACAGGCTGAGTTTGCCCTTCTCACATAGGCAATGGGTTTTTACAGCAGGGAAGTGATGCTACCAGATTTGTGCTTTAGAAATATGATTGCTGGCAATGTGACTGATGGGTCACAGGAGGTCGCGCCTGGAGGAAAGATTTAGGAGATTCTTGCAACAGTTCACGATGAGCCTAAAGAGTCCTCCGACCACAACCAGTTGTCAGATACAGCTGGCAGAACAGCGTTTTTAAGCATCCTGAACTTGAATACCTGACTGGGAAAGTGGCAGAGGCAAGGTCTCTCTGGGGTGTCACAAGCCCAACACTCCCTCTTTAGGCTTGCCAAGGCAGGGGCACCCATTTATATTACCAGCTTGGCCCTGGTAAGCATTTCAGTTTGCCACCTATGCCTAAACTAAGGGGGAGGTGATGGAGAGAGAGACGAGAACATGTACACTCAGGATAATTTTTAAAAATGGGCTGACGCTGACTACTTTTTGGTGGTGGAGAACACAGGGCAAAGTTAATCTCTGGACTCTAGGGTGCCTAACCCACACCCCAGCCCCGGGAAAATGATAAAGCTGTTGCTGAACTTGCTGCTCTGAACAGCTTGCACTCCCGGGTTCATGGCTCTCAAGGAAATAATAAAAATACATAGTTTTTTTAAATGTCTCATGAACTGTATTTTTTTTCTGGTTGAAGGTTTGGAAAATAGACCTTCCAATTCTCTGGGATGGTAAAGGTTCTGATAAACCACAGGCTTTGACTTTCCCAAAGTTGTTTGAGGACTCCGGTGCTAGCTGATGATATGGTATTACTTTTATCTTAAATTGATCTCTCCCCAAAATTTGTATCTCTCAGGATTAAAAAGATGCACCCTAATTCCAATATAATATTTTGTTTTCTTTTGAACTTCATTCACCCAAGTCTTTATTCAGAGTGTAAATTCCTTGAGGGGAGGGACTGTGCATCTCACTTAGCTTAGTAATCCAGGAGCTTAACAAGGTTCTTGGCCCACAAGAGGTGGTTATTACTAAGAATTGTATAGGCTTCCTGCCATCAGCACTGTTATCTATCAGCTCTTTTCAGCTCTAGTTACCTGTAGGCTTCTGCACCAGGTACAATTCCAAAGGGCTCTCATCCAGCTAAGACGAGTGAAGGCAGTAGAGGAAGGAACCTGGAAGCTGACCTCTGAGGGTTTCAAGAACGTTTTTGTGGTACCACTATTGTGTTTTCCAGTTCCTGCCTTTCTTATCACTATACCCACATTTTTTATCAGTTGGCTATGCAGGGTGCTTTCTCTCCTATTAATCCTTTATAGTTGGCATGCTTTTTTCTTGGCTTTACTGGGTACCACGTGGTGAACATTTATAAGCTACTTACTATTTCTTTTCTTTCTTTTTTTTTTTTAATTTACAAATACCTACCTTTCTGTTTGCAGAACTCTTTTCTAAGATTAAAACAAAAGTTACATAATAACAGGCAAACATTAAGCTAAATTCAGAAAGCTTAAAATAACCTCTTTTTCTCCTTCTCTAGGAGTGACACACACAAGTAGGACCCCTCGAACTCGTGATCTGAAGGTTCAAGAAACCATGAAAGCGCTTGTGAGCCAAAATCTTCATAATTTGCTTGAGTTGGAAATCCACAAGTGAACTTTAACAGGATAAGGCAATCTGCAACAAGACCAGGAAACTATTCAAGGACAAAAATAGGCTGTTTTTCTTGGTTTTAGTTACAACAATCAACACCAATCCCTCTGATAGGATAAGAAATACTCTTTCAGCAGTTACTGACTGTAGCAAATGCCATGAAGATACTAACAAAGAGCATGGATTAAAAAGCCTAAGAGCACAGGGAATGAAGCTGGTGATTCTTAAAAATGTTAATGTAAATTTTGCACTGTTTATTCCACTCCCTCTTATTGAAAATTTTACCCTGCCAGGTCTGCTGCAACCTCAAAATAATAGTATTCTCAAAATCAAGGGCTGCTTCTTTTAACTTCAGAGTGACTTGTACATGGAAGGAAAGCTGCCATATCTGTAAAACCTTGGGGTGCGGTTAGAACATGAGCATGTTTAGAAGGGCTACCTCTATCCATGGTGCAGGAAGGCCCACCCCTTTGCCTTTATTTGTTGTTGTTGTTGTTGTTGTTGTTGTTGTTTTGAGACAGTCTCACTCTGTTGCCGGACTAGAGTGTCATGGCTTCAGCCTAGCTCACAGAGACCTCAAACTCCTGGGCTCAAGCGATCCTCCTGCCTCAGCCTCCCGAGTAGCTGGGACTACAGGCATGCGCCACCATGCCCGGCTCATTTGTTCTATAGATTTTTTAGTTGTCCAGATAATTTTCTTTCTATTTTTAGTAGAGACGGGGTCTCGCTCTTGCTCAGGCTGGTCCCGAACTCCTGAGCTCAAATGATCCACCCGCCTTGAACTCCCAGAGTGCTAGGATTACAGGCATGAGCCACTGCGCCCGGCCCCCTTTGCCCTTATTTCTAAAAATTATTTTGAGAAATATTTGTCAAATAAGTGAATTGAGTTAGTGTGCATAAATAATAAAACATCTGAAATCCTCTCACGTACATCCAGAGAAGCACTAATATCCTGAGGAGGCCTGGAAGCAAAGGAGGGTTAGCAAAGATGTTTATGCACCAAGCAACCTCCACATGTAAGGTCTGAGCTGAACATCATGACGAATATCAAACAATACATGGAACTGGCCCTCGGGTCCATGAAATCGGGTCCGCTAAAAGCTGGCTGGAGAAACAACTCATGTAAAGAGGGGTAAATGTGGAAAAGTGAGGGAGTGAGTTAGAGAGACAAGCAGAAAAGCTAAAGAAACAGAAGTGGAGTGTTTAAGAGAAAACACATACCCAGTCTTTTTCAAAGCAATTCAAATCACCAAGCACTGCGCCAGGAACTGGGGACACAGGCTATTTAAGAGCTTTCTGCCCTTGATTGTAATGAGACAGAAATAAATCTGCAATTAACAATCTCAAAGGCATACTTTCATCATGGGCACTTGGAAGAAAGGAAACAGAGCCGACATAAACTTTGATGTAAATACAGCTTTAAGCATTTTTTCTTTTTCTTTCGGTGATCTGACACCTTCTCCTTTTCAAAAATAGCAGCGTATTAATTCTCTGTTAAATCTTCTCTTCGAAATTTGCGTTTATGTCTGGCATGACTTTACCCCCACATCACCTGGTCCTGCCCCCTACGTTCCTGTTCCTTTTGGAAACACCCACCCAAATTTCAACACATTTTCCTCACAAATTCAGCATTAGCTTAAGTCACTAACTATATTTAGAGCTTGCCTTCATCTTTACTGGAATATAAAGGATTGCTGCAATAAGAGATGTGTTTTGTTTTTGAAGAGAAAGTGTCCATTTTTTTATCAATATGCTTAAATGCATCATTTCTGTATTTGAACATGGCTTTGGCAGATGCAGGGTAGGATGAAAACTCCACACTGATTGGAAAACAAACAGGCAACATTCTTCATTTTATTATGTGAACTCCCCACACAGTATGTCATGTGGAATTTGTGTGGGATCTTATTTATCATATCACAAAAGCTGCCCTTAGTGTATATGTATGCAGGAAAAAACAGGCTGCTTTTATGTAAGTCAAATGTCACATCAGAAAATAATGCCCTGGAATGTTTGGAAAGCATTCCAGTGTTTTTGATCCATTGAAAATATAATTTGCCTTTCATAACAACAAATTAACTGAAGGGGTAAGGTATATTTAATAAAAAATAAAGAGGCTTTCTGCTGTGGAAGGAGAACCACGGGCTCTTTCCAGGGGCTGCCGTAACCTGGGACAGCCAGGAAGACAGCAGGGTGGCCCCAGGTACACAAGGACCCAGAAGAGCCACCATCAAGTGCCCCGAGCACTCAAGGAAAGAAGGACACTCAGATTCAATCTAACTGAATCACCCCTCAGTTCCAGTTTCATTCATATGGGTGCTCAAAGACCTGTGCTTCTAGCTGCTTCTGTGTTCTGCAGAATCCATTGAACTGGGATCACATGTTTTTCAGATGAATAAGATAAATTACACACTACATAAAATGTAAAAGGTGGAAAAAGCAATTTCTGACCGATGCTGGAACATTCCTGGACAAAAGAAAATCCAACCCATCAAAGTTGAGCAAGACCCAGACCAGACGTACTGTTTGTTCGTTGCCAATATTAGAACTTAATTGTTTAACTGTAAGAGCAAATGGCAATTTATGATCAAGAAATCAACTGAAAAAAAAAGAATTATTTATGGTTCTGATAAGGTCATAACTATCATGAAAGGCAACAGAGGGCAAAACTGTAAACCTGTCTATTCAAAGGTAAAAGCAGCACCCTGGAGGAAGGCAACCTGCCTCCTGTCTCACTTTCACATCTGGCCTTGCCGGCTCCAACATGGCCCACGTATGCTCATGTCAGGGGAAAAGTATTTCCTCTCCTTGCCACATAGTTCTCCACTCTCTTTACATTGGCTCCTTGGGTGTGTATATCCCCTTGAAGTTTGTCTCAGTGTGAAAAAATTTGTTTTTAAAAACACGTTAAAGAAAAATCAGCAAAGGATTAGAGCAATATCCCCTAATTCCCTCCTTGTAATTTTCCAGGCATTAAAAATAACTGATCAGTTAGGAGGTTGCTAATTCCTCCCAGTGGTTGTGCAAAGGCTTAGGATAAAATACAGAAATAGAGCTCTGGAGGGTTCCTTCCCTTTTTTGGTTTTGTGGCTTCATATAAGATCTACTTGTGAGCTCCAATACTGGTCCATGCACGTCTGTGTGGTACCAAGAGTCCTGCAGGCCAAGGCAAAGCCCACCGTGATACAAATGAATCAGTAACGTCTGACCCTCCCATCAATCCCCAAGCCAAGCACAGTGTCTAGCACATAACAACATGCAATAAACGCTTATGGAAAGGAAGAAAGGAAAAGAAAAAATAAATCAAGAGAATGAAACAGCTATATAATGACAGGCATTGGTATCACTGGGTTCCTAATAGTTCTCAAGAACTTGAACACCCTAAGCAAAACAGCCCAAATTTAAGTTTTTCCAAACTTCTTTTACAGGCTTGATCTTGGGACGTAAGAGAAAGATTTTGCTGCTGCTAACAAAGTTTGCAGAACTTTGAAAAGAAAGGTTTTTATCACAGGCAAAATCTGAAAAGAAGAGTAAAGAGTAGAAACTAGCCATAGCACATAATGAAGCTTCACATACTAAAACAGTTTGGAACTGGAGAAGAAATACACAAGACAGATAAATGGATTACTGTAAAGAATTAAAAATATGTAAGGGAATTTAATTTACTATAAAGGTATACAATCAAGGTATATTATATTACTATAAAGGCAGCACTTCGAGACAAGAGATTATTCAATAAATGTGTTTAATGCAACTAGGTAGCCATCTGGAAAAAATAAGTAAGGCCAGATTCCTATCTCATTCCTTATACTAAAATTAATTTCAGATGGATCAAATTTTCTAAATATAAAAATGAAGCCATGAGAGAAAGTGTGGGGTGAAGAGCGAATATGTGACTAAATTCAAAGGGGGACGGTCTCTTTCTACACAGGACACAACACTCAAACAGCAAACAGGAGAAATATTTGCAACACAGTAATACAAAGGGCTGACTTCCTTAATTTGGAGGGATACTGTTTATTTTACCCATCACATTGGCAAATCTCTGGGGAGGGCCTGGGAAAACACTCCTTGAGGTACTGTTGAAGGGAGTGTGTATTAGCTGTAACATTTCTGGGAGATCTGGCAATGCTTATCAAAATTTAGAAAACATGTATCTCAGCAATCCCTGAGCCAGGAAGAATTTACCCTATACTCCCACCACGTAAGATCAATGTTCCAGAAGAAACAGTGTTATCCCTGGCTCATCATTCATACTATAGGCGAAGTCAAACCTCACATCCCACAATGTGACTGTCAAGGTGACCCGTGATCCCTTTGAAGCCAAATCAAATGGGCGCCTCACCGATGTTGTATCATTATGCAGCTCACGGCCTTGTACTGTACGCCACTTTCATGTGTATGCCGCCTCATTAGACTCCAGCACCTTGCAGGCAGGATCACGCCCTTTCATCTTTCTAATATAATATTTATATAGCCCAGAGCAGGTGCTCAAAATGACATTAGTTAAAAGAATGAACGAATGAGTGAATCAATGTTTAAATGAGATAAACCAGCTAACTGGAAGTACTAGGGGCCAGCTTAGAGATAGGAGGGAAACATAGGTGAAAGGTTAAAACAGAAGAGAAGGAGATAAAAGGATTTAGAATAGCTTTCTAATAAATTTAAGGTTAGTCTTGAATGTAGAAACTCTTTATATTAAATATGCAAAATTATCTTGCAATATATACAGCGGCATCAATAGACAATAATGAATCTCAGGAATTTAGCAGATTGGGTTAGATTTGATGAAACCAAAAACTCCACAGCTTGGAAACTAGCTTTCTAAATAACAATGTTCCTGTAAACAGGCAGGCTAGATTTATTGTGCCCCTGGGAAAGTCTCTGGAATGAACACAGAAAATGCTTCTGTTGATTAGCCTTTTTAGCTTGCGGCTGAGTGTTGACCTAAAAGGGAAAGCCTTGCCCTCCAGATTTTACATAACGTGCCCTTATCAATTCCTGTCAGGAGAACTGTCCCTGCAGGGATGTTAGGAAGACTAACGATTTGGCCTCAGTAAAACATCCTGTGCTCCCAAGAGCCCGCTGCAAAACAGAAGCTGATCTCTTACACCTGCTCGAGGACTAGAGAGAAACATTTTAAATGAAGGGCAAATGCAAAGAGAAGGGTAAAGAAGGACAAGGGATATTAATAAAGCTAACAAGTTTACTGACTGATACATTCAGACAAAGAGAGGAAACCGAGACCATGCATGTGTGCTAACCGGCCCAAGGTCACCAGAGAACTGCTGGCCAGCCCCAGAACACTGAGGGCTTCCCTCCTCCAGCCACCTCCTCAGTGCTGGCTTGAGAAGCAGCGAGAAGGCATTTCCCAGAGGCCAGCTCTGAATACTCTGCTGTGTTTTTACTGGACAAAGCAAAGATACTCCTCCAAAGAAGACACTGAACACTCATTTAGAGCTGGTAACAGAACCCTCTGTCAGCAACTCAAGGCTCACTTAACCAATTTTTGGGTTATTTCCCATACAGTTCTAAAAACGTACGCAAAACACAAAATGAGATCGAAAGAGAAAGACCTCAAAAATAGAGAGCATACTAGTAAAATCAGAAGTTTAATAAATGTTAAAGAAGTATAAAATGTGAAAATGTGTATAGTCCGTTTTTCTGGCTGTCATACCTAATCTCTAAAAGTGATATCCCCCCCGCCATGCCCACCGTGTCCCCATAGGCAAAACCTTCAGATAGTCACCCCTGTGTGGCCCCCTCCACCTGAACGCAGTAGAAGCGAAGACTGGACTTCTGAGACTTGCACATAAGAAGCCTTGCAGCTGCGACCTGAGCCTCTCGGGAGGCTTGCTGGGGGAGAAGCCCAAGTGCATGGAGAGGCCTTCTTACGAGGAAACGTGTGCTGGTCACATGGGAGACGGCCCCCGGCTGGCCCAGCCACCCCAGGTGAAGCCCCAACCTGTGCGTGAGGAAGTCATCTCAGTCATACAGCCCTGCGGGGCCTTCCCAGAGTCCAGCCCAAACACCATCAGACTGCAACCCCATGAGAGACCCCGAGAAGAGAGAATGATAATCCACAATGTTTCTCATAAAGCAATAAATAATGGAACCATTGGCTAGCCAAGCTGTGAAAAAGGATTAAAATAGATGTCTTGCTATAAGACATGAGAAATGTAAACAAAAAATACGATTAAACAATAATGGAGATCTTATGCCTCTTCTTTGAATGGAACCCTTAGAAATACTTCTACATTTTCTGGAGTGTTTTGAGCGGGGCAAGTCTGAACGTATAGCACGTAGCTGTCAGAAGGAAGGCCAGGCGGTTACACGGGGTCGGCTGAGGGAGAAGAAACCTTGCAGGCAGGGAAGAGCACCATGGTGACCGCAGGAGGGCCCAGGAGGCTGTCAGCTGGAGGACTCAGTGATAACAGTTAATGTCCAATCTGAGACAGTTAGCCCTGCATGCTATTTCTCTTACAGACTCTAGAATGCTCTAGAGTTAGAGAGGTGTTTATATTGTGAGCTTAAATGTCAAATTAATTGTGCTAGATTGTGTGGCAACCTTACTTTCCCTAGATTTACTAGATTTCAATCAGAGATGATTACGAAGAGCCTTGAATTCAA
Source organism: Indri indri (assembly GCA_004363605.1). Classification (NCBI taxonomy): domain Eukaryota; kingdom Metazoa; phylum Chordata; class Mammalia; order Primates; family Indriidae; genus Indri; species Indri indri. The sequence goes on along the minus strand of RJWJ010019733.1, from coordinate 20,609 downwards.
ATTCAAATTTAAATGAAGGCACAGACTGGAACAGAAAATCAAAAACAAACAAAACACAGCTCAAGGATAGTATAACAAAAATATATTTCAGATGCAGGAGAAAGCTGGTCCTTTGCAATCTGTGTTCCATAGATGTCTCATCCCTAACACGCCGAGGGCCTTACCTAGGGCACTTAATCTCTTTGAGACTCGGTATCTTGAGAACTATCTTGAGACTATTTTTTCATCTGGAAGAAAAAATGGTGCTATGATCTTCAGTGGTGGCATCAGTTCTAGGTATGAGACTTAAAGACAGAGAAACAGTGAGCAAGAACTAGGAGCTTGTATATAATAAACATCGGCTGCACACAAACCCTGCTCTAGGCCCCTGCACATAAACCTCCTTCAGCACTTGTCATAGCCCTGCACCGAGGGCTTGGTGTCCCCTCTTTGGAGACGCCACAGCACAGAAAGGTCCAGTCACCAGCCCAGGGTCGTGCAGCACGTCTACTCTGAGCGAGTTTCCCAGGGGATCTCAAATGCCCTGTTTTCACTCCGCGAGGTATTACCTTCACTGTGGGCTCAGCATTCCCGAGACACATGGGAACAAGGCCAGGTCCCTGCCTCCAAGAGTGGACAAGAGGCTGGAACAAACACCAGCCATTTTCACAGAAAGTCATTTTTGAGTTCAAAGCTGCATTTGAGATGGGTCCTGCAGGATGAATGGGGTTTCACGGATGCAAACTGGTAGAGGAGAACTGTGCAGGCGCATGCGTCCACTCAGCAAGCACACAGGAGGCCCTTCCGCGGGCGAAGGACAAACTGCCCCCAAAGAGCACAGCGAGTGCTGGGAGCTTCAAGCAGCTCTAAGCATTTCTTTTGATGTTTGTTTGGCAAAAGAATTTCTTATTAAATAGGCCAACTCGCTGTCTGCATTTTGCAAATACACTAAACACTTATGAGAGATTTCCTCTGTCTTTCATGTTTAAAAAAATTAATTTTGGATATCAGTTGTTTCCCAAACCTAACCCAGGTCCTGAGAACCAACAAGGCCCTGCCGCAGGAGCTTACACCCCTTGCACCCAGCATGCAAGCCTGGCCACCACATCGCTGTGTCTCTGTGTGCAAGAGCACGCTGTTTCTTGTGATGAGTCAGTTTCTTTTGTGAAACAAATCAGAAATGTTAAGAAGACATGGAGGACTATTCTCCTATGATCAAGGCAATTTTCCTGTGTTAACATTCTCATCTGGTAGATTTCAAACACAGGTTCTCCGGTTCTTTCAGCCAGGGTGTGAGTAGAGTCCTCTTGTGCTCAGACAAGGCATGGGGCTCTGGGGATTTCTTAGGGGATGTACCCTTTTTATTACCATTTCAACACAGACAGGTGTTTCTCTCCAGATAAATCTAGAAATCCTTACATAAATGGAACTTCAGATCATTATTTTACATTTTGCTGAGAAGAACATGTTAGATAGTGCACAAAGGACAGCATTAGACATAGCTCTTGCCCAATAGGCTCAAAAATCTAAATTAAAAGAAAACAAAGGGACAGACAGAAAAGCAGTTTTCCTCTCTTCCACCTCCTCCTCCTTCTCCTCCTCTTCCCCAAAATGTACCGCCCACGGGGAGTTTCTCAGTTGCATATTCCATGTTCTTTTCAGGTTTCCCATTCATGGCTGTCACCACCATCACACCAAGTGTAAGGGAGGGATGGTCACATTAATAAAAAAAGCGTTTGTTCTAGGGCACTGTGGGGCCTGTGCCATGGCTTCCTCTCTCAGAGAAGGAGGGTGCCAGGGTGCAGGAGAGAATGCCTGCAGGGTGACAGCGAGGCAGTGCATCAGGGATGGGTTGCAGGGCGTTGCACAGTCCCCACTGTGGGCTGTCGGAGTCAATCAGGCACTCGGCTTGTTGCAACTCGGTCCCCACAGCAGTGGCGGGGCGGTGGGGGACAAGCCTCACAAACAACACATCTCAGTTGGACGACATGATCAGGATTGGCATCATCAGCCATATGAGATGAGCCTACAGCAGACAGCAGTGAGAGACAATACCCTGGGTTAAAAAGGAATCCGCCCCATTATGAAAGAGAAGAAACCTCAGCAAGTTGTTGTCTATGTTCTCTGAGCTGACAAAATGGCATTACAATGAACTAAGAGTGGCTAGTCCCTCAAAACCCATGCTAATGAACTTCTAAATAAAAATGAGCAAAATCATCATTTTAAACAAATTTAGAATTTTTAATTTTTATTTGTTTAGAACCTTCATGTTGAGCTTTTGGGACAAAAAGGACTAATTTCCTATTTAATAAAGAATAGCTTTGAAACATCACAACTTAATGTACAGCTGTATCAATATTACAACCACTAATACAGCTGATGCTTCTAATGATATATGTAATCTGACAAACGTTACATAAAAAGTGTTGCTAAATTGACTTTGACATGCACATACATAAAGTAGGACCATCAGGGTAAATATAGAGCTAATAATTACAAGAAACAAAAAGTACCAATTAAAACAATTTTTAAAGGGTGTTAGATTTTCATTCTCTTCCTCATTGGAACCTAGCATGTCTTGAATATCTACCTGCGGCTGGGACTGTAGTAAGCAGAAAACTGGCTTGCCTGAAGGATGACATCTATTACATAAGGATTTCTTATTTTAAATGTAGGCCTGCTCTCCACACGCCCACATCCATCTCACCTAGCAGTGCCTATATGGAGTTTCAAATCCAAGTCTGGCAACTCACTGGGGACTTCAAGCAAAACCTTCTACTCTGTCCTTTAAGTATGCAGCCTTAAAAGGCACCATGACCATCTGCAGACGAGGTGGAAGGCAAACCTTTAATCTGTACTTTTCAAGCAATACCTGCGAGGTTTTTAAAGAGTGATTTTGACTTTGTTTTCATCAGTTCGATTTTATTTTACTTAAATAGCTTGTCACGATTGAAAACTACAGCCAGCCTTATTTAACTCATCTGAGTCCTCTTTTGCACCTGCTATACGAATACCTAAAGCAGATCACTTGTGCAAGTGTTTGAGGACTGACTTCTCCTGGAGATGCCATGTTCAAGTCCATAAATTCTCCCCAAATGCAGGTTGTCAGTTTTGGTTCTCCCTAACTTTAGGAGGAAAGTTATCACCAACCTCCCTGTGGGGTGGCATCTCCAATGACCAAATGTAGTTGTTACTGAAGTCGAAACTCTATACCTGCCCTGTTCAATATGGTAGCCGCTAGCCACATGTGGCTACTTAAATTAAAATTACATAAGATTAAAAATTCTGTTCTTCAGACACACCAAAGGCACATTTCAAGTGAACTATAGTCTCATGTAGCTAGCAGCAGCCATACTGAACAGCGCAGAATGTTCTATTAGGCAGTTTTGCTCTACATGATGAAAGATGAGTCTGTTGGGGATCGTGGTTCCTAGAGAACAGTTTCTCCCAGTACACACACAACTGAGAGTATTCAAATGAGTAAAGACCACATGGACTGCTGCAGCCCTCCTTTCCTCTGAAGAATTGGGGGCCAATGAAATACCGGCAGTTCAGTGAATACTGTTTAAGTTAATTTAAACTCGGGGTTAAATCTCAGTTTCTCCTCACTTTTGTCAAAATTTTCTCTATAACATGTCAAATTTACATCTGCTCTGATAAGGCAGCATTCTACACCTAATACTAACTAATTCAGCATATTACATTAATTAAAATTCACTGTTCTTATAATTTTATGTAAAGCAATTAACAGATGCAAAAGATTTTAGAAGATTAGCCCTAACGTTTGACTCCAGGACATACAATGGAAGATAATTTCTTTCAAAAACAAATATTTTATCTGACTTTTCAATACTTAAAATTTGCCTATTTTTCCCAAAAGTAAAGTATGGTTGTTTTTTTTTTAAAGCTAGTTGTGACTAATCAAGTGCAACCTAAACTGACTTGATCTCCACAAGTAGCCTCTGGACTCTCCCCAGAGCCATTATGAATTCCTTGGAAGAAGCTGATATCTTCTCAAAGAAGTACTTCATTTTTATAAGTCAGATCATTCTGATATATACTCTTATTTTAGAAAAACAGCCCACGGTTCAGTATATGACAATAATCTATTCTTAGAATAGAAATCTGCAAACAAACAAAAAGTCTCTAGAAGCCTGGAAGCATTCTTTGAAAGATGTCCCTACAATTTTAGAGTTCCGTAGCTCTGTATCATTTCCAATCATGCATGTAAACAGCTGAAATGAGAAATGACTTCCCTTTTCTATGTATCTGTTTCCCATTCTGCCTGGACCAACAAGGGAAACCCATGAGGGAGGAGGGGCTGGCCTGGGGTGAGAATGGGAGAAAAAGTGACTTGCACGTTAATTAATGCCCACACCTCTTCCAGCTCCCCTCCCCTCCCTGCATTCATACACAAGTGCTTAAAATAGGTTAAAGAGAATATCAAACACAGTTTCAGTGGGGAAGCAATGTCTAAGAAAGACAACACAAAGTCTTGAGGCTCGGAGAGCCTGATGACAAGCCTCAGGTTTGTTCGCTTGCTCCCCTGAGTTGGTTTTCAACACCACTGTACAGAGCCGCCTCCTGTTTCCCTCCAGCTGCCTCCAGGGCTCCCTGCCCAGGGGCCTCCCCGGAGCCAAGACTCAAGAGCTCCATTCTCAAATGGCCTTTTTTTCTTCTTAGAATATTTTCTTAGGTCTGTATTTCTAAGGCTATACTAATGATTAGTCAGGTCAACTTGTACAGTGGTTTAGAGTTAAGTCTGAGGATTCCAGGAAACAGCTACCCCAGAAACAGCAATTCTGTGGTCACCACCATCAATCACACTCCACAGACCCCCTGACACTGCTGTGACAGAACTGTGACATGAGATGCATACTCTTCCGCATATGGTTTAGACCAACTTATAATATTAAATAAATGTATCGGAATGGCAATGAAGAATATTTTAACGGAGTTAGCTGTTCTGAAATATGTCAAGTAGCACCTTAAAAAATAATTCTCATTAGAATGAAATTAATTTTAAAATTAAAAAAGCTTTTACTATATAATATTTATTGCTTTCCTCTTCTACCATATCTTCAATTTCTTTCTTGGTACAATTTATTTCAACAATTTATTCAACCATTTCTCTGTGTTTGTACATTCAATGGCTTTTGTTGTTCTCCACAAACAAAGCTGTAATAACAATAAACATCCTTGTCCACAGTCTGGTGCATCCTTTGTCTGTTTTTTTTTTTTTTTAATTTAAACAATTTAATTGGGGTGTAATTGGTATACAAAGAACTGCACATGTTTAATGTGTACAATTTGATAAGCTTGGACATATGCAAACACCCATGATACCATCACCACAATCAAGGTAACAGACATATCCATCTCCCAGAGTTTCCTTATGTCCCTTTGCTTTTGGAGTTTTTGTGTGTGTGTGTGTGTGTGTGTGTGTGTGTGTGTGTGTGTGTAAGACCACCCTCAACAGATTTTGAAGTGTGCAATACCATAGTGTTAACTATAGGCACTGTGTTGTTCATAGTTCTCTAGAATTGGCATAAATGAAACTTTCACACCCCTTGAACAGCAGCTCCCCACTTCCCTCATAGGGCAGCCCCTGGCAACCACTACTGTATTCTCTGCTTCTACGAGATTGACAATATTCATGGATATCTCAAGTAAGTGGAATCATGCAGTATTTGTCCTTCTGTGGCTGGCTGATTTCACTTAGCATAATATTCTCCAGGTTTATCTGTGTTGTCACAAATGGCAGGATTTCCTTCTTTTCTAGCTGAATAATATTCCACTGTATGTATGCAACATATTTTCTTTATCCATACATCTGTTGATGGACAGTTGGGTTGTTTCCATATCTTGGCTATTGTGAATAATGCTGCAATGAACTTGGGAGTGCAAATATCTCTACAAGATCCTGATTTCACTTCTTTTGCATATATACCTAGAAGGGGGATTGCTAGGTAATACGTAGTTTTATTTTTATTTTTTTTGAGGAACCTCCATATTGTTTTCCATAACTGCTGCACCATTTTATGCTTCCACTAACAGTGTACAAGGGTTCCCTTTTCTCTACATCCTTGCCAACACTTAACTTTTTTTTTTTAAATTACAACCATCCTAATAGGTGTGATATCTCATTGTAGTTTAGATTTGCATTTCCCAGATGATTAATGATGTTGAGCACCTTTTCATATCCTTTTTGGCCATTCATATGTCTCCTTTGGAGAAATGTCTGTTCAAGTCTTTTGCCCATTTTTTAATTGAGCTATTTGTATTTTTGCTGTTGAGTTGTAGGGGTTCCTTACATATTTTGGAAATTAATCCCTTATCAGATACATGCTTTGCAAATGTTGTTTCCCATTCTGTAGGTTGCCTTTTTGCTCTGTTGATTGTTTCCTTTGCTACTGAAGTGCCCTTTGGAGACAGTCCAGTGTGGTAGGTAAGGAGGTGAAGTTTAGACTCATTACCTGAGTTCAAATACTGCCAGTTTCACTGTTGAACCTTGACAAGTAATTTACTCTTTATGGCTAGTTTCCTTGTCTGCTAATCTGAGATAATATTAACTGAAAGAGACAGGATCACATGCATTAAGACTTTATCCAATTAATGTTCATCACTTGTTATGTATCAGTACATTCAAATTTAACCCACACGTTGGACATATACTTTTCACCTCTATTCAGGAAGCTTTGTGGATATTTATTAGTAATTCCCAGACACGCAAAGAAAGGAAGTTTTAAAAAGTGTTTCTGGACAATAAAACTATGACAATATTTTTGAGAGTGGCCTATTCCCTATCACTACCTATATACACCAGTCCTAAAATATTTTCTGTGCTAGAGAAAGCAGTGTTCAAGGATGTTTATTTGCAAACAAAGAGTCTCACAGATGTAGCCAAGATTATCAAGGTGTTTTTTTCTTTTTTTTTTAATTATTGAGTTCAGCCTTGGTAGGCTGGTTTTGAAATTTGAAAATTTTCTTATTTCTGTGACATTTTATAACATTAAATCCAGAGACAGCATCAAACGCAATTTCAAACGAATGTGTTGCTGTGCTGCATACTAAGAAGTCAGACTACACGTCTCCGTCCTCGAATCAGCCATGAGCCCAAGCTAACCTTAAATTCCCAAGTGCACTGACTAAAGAGACCAAGTGAGCCCTTCATTAACACAGTTTCCCCACCGGCAAAGGACCTGGCAGAGTTTTTACCACATGTTTTTTGTTTGTGTGTTTGTGTTTTGGTTTTGGTGAAGGAGAGGAGAGATGCCAGTAGACTCAAAGCTATACTACAGAGCAGACCTTAAATATGAAATGACTGTCATGCCCTCATTGTCAATATCAATAACCAAAGACTTCTTGGCAGCACTTGGAAATTTTAGAGACATCAATAACCTTTCTAAAAATGAATTTGTGACTTTCATTCTAAATGGCTAGGCAAACAAATCATTCAATAGACTGCAGAAAATGGGCCACAAAATGACCAGGAGGCACACGATATCATGCACAATAAGAGAGAACAGGACCAAAATTCAATTTGTAACTAGATTCAAATACAAAATTCCAAGTTGACCTAGGTGGCTGTATTAAATGTGCTGGGTAAGAGGAAGAGCAACTGCATCTAATGTGTAACAAAGAAGGTCCCTCTCTAATTACCCTCCCCCTCAAATATTGGTCCAATTCAGCTTGAGGTTTCCTTTAGGTTATCAATATAGTAGTTTTTTAAAAAACAAAAACAAAAACCTGCTGGATCAATTTGGTGGAGGGTGATTTAGAGAGTAACTAGAAAAAGTTAAATAGACCCAAGATTTGACCAACTGCTTACTCCTCCGTTGGCCAGGGTGATGGCTTCGTTACCCTGCAATGCCTTCTATACTTTCCCCTTTGCTACACTGAAGGAGTAGAAAAATGCCTGAATGACGTACATTCTTTAAAAAGGGTTGTTTGAAAGAACTAAACAAGAAGAAAAAAGCCTCCACTGCTACTTCAGGACAATTGTTCCTGCTACAGAAGAACCTTTAACACTCTTCCCATGCTAAAATGTATAGACCTTTGATTTCATATAACCTAGAGCCCACTGAAAATCTGTCTGCTTCCTCTGACTACTGTCAAAGAAATTTAATTTGGAATCTAATAAAGTAAAAGATGCCTTCCAAACTCTCGGCTTGCTTTGGGACTTAGAGTAATGCGGGGTCCATTTCCTGCAGCCTTGGGAAGCTTGCAAATGAGGATCTTAGGGAAGGACTTGTCGACTGTGCTGAGCAAAATGCTCAGGGAATGCAGGGAATGCAGAGTGGTGTTCTGTGTTCTTTTCACTCTGAATTGTTTATACTTGCTTCAATAACCCATATTTACTCCTCAATTGGAGGTCAAATTTCTTAACTCTTGTATTATGACCGATGCATAAAATTGTAAAATAAATAAATATAATTTCTTACATTTCTTGCAGCAACCATTTCCCTACCTCTCTCCACACACAAATAACTTTTTAGTAGTGAAGGGTGTGTGTCCTTATTTTTCCCCTTTTAATCCCCAAATCATTTAGTCTATTAAGGCCTTTCAATGGAATGACCAAATGACAAAGAAGAAAGAAAGGTGGTCTGAGTAAGAGTTTCATTTCTGTCTTTAATGATGAGGCTATGGCTTTAAAAGAAAAAAAAAGAAAAAGCCTCTAGTGATGAAAGAAGTACGCTTCAGTGAATGGTAACATTTTAATAAATCTTTTAGCATTTGTGGATATATTTTATTAACAAAATATTTTCAGCTCAAGTTTATGAAAGAATAGACAAATTATACATAGAGCTTGGTAGCCTCCTGTGTTTGGTGCTGAAATTATCACAACCTTTGGTCCACTTCTATAATGCTATTAATAAAGCAAATGCATATGATAAGTATAGAAACTCTTGAAAGGTAAAAATTGTTGGGAGAAAGGTTCTAAGCTGAAAGCTGTACTAGGGTATCCCTACTAAAACAGGGATAGCCTAGTGATTGTTCTCTCCTGTAAGTGAATTTGAAACATACCTTTTTCTACTAAATTATGCAGCATGTGCTCATCATTTGTACTTCTTGTCACCCTGATCTCACAACAGGAAAAATAAACTGAACATCTTTCTGAAAGAAGGTAACTTTACAAACAGATGTCTATAATGTCTTACAGCATCCTTTTAAAATAAAACTGCAGAAAGCTTAGAGATCTCTTATTTAATGGTTCTCAACAGATGTTCCCTGGACCACCTGCATGAGGACCATCTAGCGGGTACATTTAACCTGCAGGCTCTCAGCCCTTCCCCAGGCCCAGTAAATCTTAGAGGGTAGAGCCCAGACATACACAGTATTAGCAAGCACCTTATTTCATTCTTCTGTGTACTAAATTCTGAGAATCTCTCTTATCCTATCTCTTCCATTTTCAAATGCAGAAACTCTAACCCAGGTTGTCCAAGATCAGAGTGGCAGAGCTGGGCAGAACTTAATCCAATAATCAAAATATCACACTACTGCTTTGTAATGTAACATTTACTAAAAACTAAATTATAGAAAAGCAAAATGAACATTTACAGTGAAGTTCTGCAATGTCTTAACAGCAATATCTTAGGCCTTTCTCATTCATTCTTCTATTTCACACATCTTTACTGAATGGCCACACTACATAAGGCAGTTCAAGTTTACAACGGAGCAGAGATGACACATGTATACAAAGAGGTACAATTCCAGGTTGCCTGCAATAAACAGCACAGGAGTAAGTTAACTAAAGGGATCAAAGAGTTCTAAGCAGCCAGTCCTTATCCATCTCTGGTTCAGATGATTAAGAAAAACTTCACAAAGGAGGGGGTGTTCTGTCCAGGCAAAAAAGGAAGACTGAGCTAGCAACAGACATGGGCACGGGAGAAGCTCACCTTACTATTCTTATTCACTATTAAGTGTAAAGATTAAAGGCTGCAGCCTTCAGTTACTGCTCAGTACAGGAGTGCTTAATGCAAACTGAAAAGGAGAGGTGAAAGAAAACAGGACCCTCCTTCTAGGCATGGCGTTTCCAACCCTGCTTTCCCTGTCCCTTAGACACTCCTCCTTGTCCAGCTCTCTGGTAGATCTGGATGCTGCCCTCCTCCCCCCGCTCCCCATAGGAAACCCCAAAACTCACCAACAATTCTCCTTTTACAGACAGGAATTGAGGCTCAGAGGGGTCAGAAAGCGAGTGTGTGGCAGCTACCAGGCTTGGATGCTACTGTCCTGAGCCAGGCCCCTGCTCCTCCCACTACAAAGGTGGAGATAGTATCTGGGAGAGGAAAGGGAAGTGCAGAGCGGCGCTTCTAGAGGCGGTGGGGAGGGACCTCGGGCTGGGAGGCTGCGTTCCTGCCTCCTTCTCCTCTTCCTACTCCTCTGTCAGTAAACGCTGGGTGCTCTGATGTTCCAGTACAGTCAGCAGACGGCTGCCCTGTGTTTTTAACCTTTAAAAAACACACAAATAGCTGACAAACAATCAGTTTTTCTTTGCTGCCTCGGATCAGTAAATTAAGAAAGAAGTGGAGGAAGGGTAACAGAGAACTGACCTAGAATTGCCAACCTTTTATTCTGGCATCTAAGAACATTTGAAAAAGAAGCAAAATAGAAAAGCCATTATTTCAATAAATCCTTCAAGTAGAATAAATTCAGATGATAAAAAATACCTGATATTTTACCTCGTTTTTTTTTTTTTTTTATCATTTTGCCTTGGACTAGTAAAAATTGCATCATGTGGCTTTATATGCAGTACTCAGAAATGGCTGCAGGCGAGGACCTATAAGCTATAGCTCAGGGATTCGAAACAGAAGGGGGAAGGAGGCTTGGGACAGATGGGAAGGGAAAAGAGTAAAAGCATTCAGCGTTTTTCAAGACAACAAGTGTAAAGTTCCACACAACAATTTCAGATTTGAAAACCCCTTATCATCTATAATCCAGGCTCTGCCTGTTCCTTGAGCCAACAGAACCAAACTGGATGAGATGCCAATTTAAAAAAACTGCGTGCCCTAAATAAATTTAAACATCAGAAGTATAGGGAAACCATGTCATGTCAAAACATATTGTTTAAGATCCTGTGGAATATCTTTGCAAAAGTGAATATTTTTCCTTGAAAGCATTATCATGCCACAATCGCCATCATACATTAAATTTTTATTTTACATTAAACTTTTTTTATTATTTTAAAAAATTTCAGGGAATTCAGGCTAATGTTTTTTTTTTTTTTTTGAGACAGAGTCTCACTGTGTTGCCTGGGCTAGAGTGCCGTGGCATCATCCTAGCTCACAGCAACCTCAAACTCCTGGGCTCAAGCAATCCTTCTGCCTCAGCCTCCCGAGTAGCTGGGACTACAGGCATGCGCCACCATGCCTGGCTAATTTTTTTCTATATATTTTTAGTTGTCCGATTAATTTCTTTCTATTTTTAGTAGAGACGGGGGTCTCGCTCTTGCTCAGGCTGGTCTCGAACTCCTGAGCTCAAACAATCCGCCCGCCTCGGCCTCCCAGAGAGCTAGGATTACAGGCGTGAGCCACTGCGCCCGGCCTGAGGCTAATGTTAAAAGACATGGAACAGAAAACAAAACTTAAGTGTTGAGTGTTTAAAAGGAACATAATAAGATATTTACTTTTGGATGATGCGTTTACGGCAATCAAATGGGAAACCATTAGATTTAATTTAAAACCGAGTGAATATAAGATACACAAAATCAAAATACCAAGTATCAACATCTGAAAATATGATGAAAAAAGAGATCAAAACACAACCTATAAAATAAGTAATAATAACCATAATTAGAAATATTTATGACCTATTTAAAAACTGGAAAATTTTGTGAGACACATAAAAAACAAGATTTGAGTAAACACATAGTGCATGCTATATGGTTGGTAGTGAAGACCAAGGATTTCTAAATGGACAAATTATTCCCCAAATATTAATAATTTGTAAATTCAACATAAATTTTCCAAAGTTCATCTGAAAGAGTAAACAGAGGAGAATAACAAAGAAAATGTTGAAGAAGAGTCCTGAAGAAGGACCGGCACTATCAGATGTGATGTGATTTAAGCAGTGTGGTACACAGGCAGAGAGACAGGCAAGTATTTGAATGATGGACCAGAGCAGATGACCCAGAAATAACACCTGTACATATTAAGACGATATCACTAATCATTCAAGTAAAAGTGAGGAAGATGGTGCCAACCAGGTAGCAATTCAGACCAACACCAAGGGCCCCCTCACTTGATTCCATATACGGAAATAAATTTCACATGAATTAAAAAAGAGTTCAACAACAAAAATTTTGTTAAGGTAGAGAAATATATTAGATATTTAAAACATTTCTGGAAAAGAAATGAGTTTCTAAGCTAGAAAATAACAGAAGAACCTGAAAGGAACAGAGTAACAGATTTTATCACCTGGAAATTTTAAACTTCTCTTTTTATTTGATAATAAAAATAAACTCATATGCAAACACCAAGCTGGAAAAAAAAAATTGTGGTAAAAATAATCATCAAAAGACTAATAGCTTTCCAATAAGCAAAGCTATAACATTTGTAAAAGATTTGTTAGCCCAGTAAACTAGTACACATTTTGGGGAAGGCAATTTGGCAATATATGTACCTAGAGACTTAAATACATCTGTATCCATAACCCAGTAATTCCACTTCATAGAATCCAGCCTAAGGAAACAATCACATATAATAAATATTCTCTGCGCACAAAGATGCTCTTCGCAGTGAAAAAAATTGAAGATAATTTAAAAGTATATTAAAGAACAGTTAAGTAAACTATGTAGAATTTTTAAATGATGGTTAGAAAGAGCATATAATGTGTAAAAGTGTTTATAATGGAATGTTAAAGGAAAAAATTAAGAATTACATATTCGATAAGGAATACAACCTTATTTAAATCTAGATTTAAATATACACGAAAATAGTAAAACTATATATGAAAGTAGTAAAACATTAAAATACCATTATACCCATTATATACACACATATGTGTATAAATATATGTATACACATATGTGTACATATATAAATATGTGTATACATATATTTATACACATACATATATATATACACAGAAATATATATATGGTGAGAATATATATACACACACACGCCCATCAATCTGCTTAATGTCTTTAATTTGTTCAAAAAACAAGGCATAAGGCCAAGACATTAATGTATTACCATTCATTTCAAAGTATAATATTATAATTAATTCCCAGAGCATCTTAAAGTCCCAGTTTTTTTTCCACCAAAATAAAGTCATGAAAGAAACACCCCAGCTATGGATTGAATGTATATTAAGGAGTCCTCATATTTAAATTTAGAAAGCATTTAATTTAGATACAAATAGAATGATTTGGTTCCCTAGAATTGTGAGCAACACACAGATATTCGGGATAAAAGTACTTTATTGTTTCCTTATTGTTTCTATTTCCTCCAGTGTAAATCCTGAAACTACATTCTCTCTCTCTACGTAAGCAGTGGCTCTGGCTCAGTATCTACAAGCCTCCACTAACACACTCCTGTCACTGGAACGACAGGGTGTGGCCTCACACGCAGACAGAAGTGCAACAGGAATGCAGGATACAATGGGACTCATTAGCAGGACTACAGAGTGGGGTTAAAAGTCCAACAAGAATAACAGGAGAATGCGGAACCCAGCAAGGAAGCAGAGGCGCCATGGCTGAAAAGTGCCCAGGAAACATGCTCCAGGGAAGGCCAAGGACTCTGCTCCCACCAAGACCTGAGATGGCAAATGTGTTCCCTTAGTCGGCTAACTAACTCTGGGAAGATAAGTAAGAGGCCAGGCCTCAAAGTAAATCAAACCCGCAGCATGTTTTAGTGTTAAATATAAGACAATCTAAGAGTCACTGTGACTCATAGTGTTTATAATATTCCAGAACACCTGCCATAGTGGTCTTACCACCTGTAAGCTGAAAGATGTATCAGAAATTTATTGTTTGTAAATAATACTGCTATGTTTTGAGATCACTTGATTACTGTACTTGTAAGTTTAATAGATTTTGTTTAAGGCATTGTTTTTGTTAAGATTGTAAGTTTTTATCTCAGATGTTTTAAATGCTTGAAAATAAAATATATTAATCCTATAAATGTAGTTTAAAATGTTTAAGGAAAATCCAATTAACTAAAATTAATCAACGGTCTTATTTTATGTAAAAATAATTAAATCCATTAATGGAATAATAAGTCTTATAAATTGAAAAGGAAAAGGAAAACTAGCTTTTTAAAAAGTGTAACTTCAATAAACTGAACGTTATTTTTAAACACTAGTAACTGCAACAGTTCTTTGTAAGGACTGCAGCCCTCTTGGGCATTAGTGACCAGCATTTACTCACTCCCCCAATCTCTCCTGCAGCCTGGTGCAGAGACCTAAGCCAGGCTCCACAAAGCAGCTGCACTCATGGGTGAGTAACTTCAACAGGAACAGCCAGGTAGTCCCCAGCCTCTCCTCAGCCCTCTCCTGCTCTGAGATGGCCCTCAGTAATTCATCCCATCCTCCAGAGGCGACCCAATGCCATGAAGCATTATCTAGTGGTAGTCGTTTTACCAAAGATTTCATAGGAAAATGGTTAGCAGACTTAATACCTTTTCCAAATACCACATAGCAAAAAAATCTTTCTTCCGTTAAATATCTTCTTTCTTCTGTTCAAAAGTTCTCTTTCCTATCAGCTTCACTTTCTCTCTTTTCTCCTCTCCCACCCCCTCTTCAGAGCCAGTCCTAGCTGTCAGTGGCATGGCCCACTCAGCAAAAGTGCCACCATGGGCCAGAGCGTGACCATCCACCCCAGTCCTGAGTCCACAGCACCAAGAGTCAAAGACGGACAAAACTGGGATCCCGCCGTCAAGGAAATGAGATTTTTTTTCTTCTATCATTTAAAATAAAATGGTTGTTGTAAGCCATCTGAGAGCTAAAGGGAAACGGGCCATCTGAAGGGGACAGAAGTAGAGCCACTTCATTATTCTGCTTAGCTCTGAACACTGTCAGTAATGATCCTTAAACTGGGAAAGGCTGGGGATGGGGAAGGGCATTGTAAACAACTTCAAGGCGCAGTGAATTACTCCCACTGCGATGAAAAGCAATTTCACATGTCTCTGTGGAGCCATTGTTGGTGTGGTTTCCCAAGAAAAAAAAATGGACAGCTGTCAGGAAATGGAAGCCAGAGGAATGTTTTCTCAGTTTTCAGAAAAGCAGAGTACAATTCTGGAAACTACAGACTGGTAAATATGGCAACGATCCCTAACCAAATTCTAGGACAGAGTGTTAGACAAATGTTCTGTTGTGAAAGGAATAATATATATAGTATGTTCAATACAGAATATGTTGAAAAATTATGAAGCCCCCCCTTAGTCCTTCACACAGAACTTAATGTGACAGTAAATCTCCACGCAGTTGCTAATGGGGGAAGATAATCCTATTTCACTACACCTGCATCTACTGTCAAAAAAGCGGAATCACTAGAAAACCAACGCAACAGAGCAATGCAAAAGCTATTAATAAGGAGACTCTGCCAGCCACACGTCTGTTTGTTCCAGTGCAGCCCCCTGAAGCCTGCACTCCAGAGTTCAGATCAATGTGTCCCCTGCACAAAGGTACCAAGGTGGAAAGGGGACTGAGAGGGCACTGGCACCAGCCCAAGCTCCACCCCCATCCCAGGTGCCTTGGTATAGGATCCATATCATCCTGTAGCAGCAACTTTTCCCAAGATTCATTTTGGGGCCCTATGCACATCTAAAGTCAGAAGCCTGAAGTTCAAATCCTGCTTCTTCCACCCAACACCCTGAAACCCTCCCTGGGCAGAAGCCCTCCAATGAATGGGTGTGAGCTGGACTTCCAGATTGATGGTGAGGACTACCTGCCAACAGGAAGGAGGAGCATCAAATACAGTGCCTGGTGCCAGCTTAGGAAAATCTTCAGGGGTCCTCCTGACCTCAAATTCTGAGATCCTGTGACCAGAATTTGAAATCTGGATACAGATCCTTTTTGGTCATCATCTTTTCTTTGAAGTAAAAATATAAAATGTGAACTACTAGAAAAAGAGATTCTCTGAACGATGTTTTGTTTTTCAGTTCTTCCCATTTGGTAGAGTATAGGCATACCTCATTGTATTGTGCTTCACTTTACTTTGCTTTGCAGATACTGAGTTTTTTACAAATTGAACATCTGTGGCAATCTCAGTGAAGCAAGTCTACTGGCGCCATTTTTCCAACAGCATGTGCTCACTTTGTGTTTCCACGCCACATTTTGGTAATTCGCTCAATTTTTCAAACTTTTTCATTATTATTATATCTGTTATGGTGATCTGTGATCCGTGATCTTGGATGCTACCATTATAACTGTTTTGGGATACCAAGAATCGGGCTCATGTAAGATAGTGAGCTTAATAAACGCTGTGTGTGTTCTGACTGCTCCACCAACTGGCTGTCCCCCACCTCTCTCCCTCTCCTTGAGCCTCCCTATTCCCCGAGACACGACAGCATTGAAATTAGGCCAATGAATAACCCTACAATGGGCTTTAAATGTTCAAGTGAAAGGAAGAGTCACACGACTCTCATTTCCAATCAAAGGTCAGAAATGATTAAGCTTAGTGAGGAAGACATGTTGAAAGCCAAGAGACTAAGAGCTAGGACTCTTTCACCAAATGGTTAGCTAAGTTGTAAATGCAAAGGAAGAGCTCTTGAAGGAAATTAAAAATGTTACTTCAGCAAATATGCAAATGATAAGACGATGAAAAAGCCTTATTGCTGATATGCAGAAAGTTTCAGTGGTCTGGATGTAAGGTCAAACCAGCCACAATATTCCCTTAAGCCAAAGCCTAATCCAGAGCAAGGCCCTAACTCCATTTCTAATGAGGGCTGAGAGGTTTGAGGAAGCTGAAGAAGAAAACTTTGAAGATAACAGAGGTCATGAGGTTTAAGAAAAGACATTATCTACGCAACATAAAAGTACAAGATGAAGTAGCAAGTGCTGATGTAGAAGCTGTGGCAAGTTATCCATCCAGAAGATCTAGCTAAGTTAATTGATGAAGGTGCCTACACTAAACAACAGATTTTCAGTGTAGATGAAACAGTCTTCTACTGGAAGAGGATGCCATCTAGGACTTTCACAGCTAAAGAGGAAAAGTCAATACCTGGCTTCAGAGGTTCAACAGACAGGCTGACTCTCTTGTTAGGGGCTATTGCAGCTGGTGACTTTTAAGTTGAAACCAATGCTCATTTATCATTCCAAAAATCATAGGGCCCTTAAGAATTATGCTAAATCTACTCTGCCTGTGCTCCACAAATGGAACAGTAAAGCCCAGTGACAAAGCCTGTGAACCACTTGCTTACAGCATGGTTTACCAAATATTGTAAGCTCACTGTTGAGACCTGCTGCTCAGAAAAACAGGTTCCTTTCAAAATATTACTGCTCATTGACAATGCAGATGGTCACCTAAGAGCTCTAATGAAGATATACAAGGAGATGAATGTTATTTTCATGCCTGCTAATACAACCAACATCCATTCTGGAGCCCGTGGATCAAGCAGTAATTTTTACTTTCAAGTCTTATTATTTAAGAAATACATTTTGTAAGGCTCTAGCTGCCATAGATACTGATTTCTCTAATGGATCTGGACAAAGTAAACTGAAAAACTTTTGGAAAGGATCCACCATGCTAGCTGCCTTTAAGAGCATTCGTGATTCACGGGTGGAGGTCAAAATATGAACATTAACAGGAGTTTGGAAGAAGTGGATTCCAACACTCATGGATGACTTTGAGGGGTTCAAGACATCAGTGGAGGAAGTCACTGCAGATGTGCTGCAAATAGCAATAGAACTAGAATTAGAAGTAGAGTCTAAAGATGAGACTGAATTGCTGCAATCTCATGATAAAACTTGAGGAATGAGAAGTTGTTTTTTATGGATGACTAAAGAAAGTAGTTTCTTGAGATGGAATCTACTCCTGGTGAAGATGTTGTGAACATTGTGGAAATGACAACAAAGGATTTAGAATATTACATAAATTTAGTTGATAAAGCAGCAGCAGGGTTTAAGAGGATTGACTCCAATTTTGAAAGAAGTTCTCCTGTGATCAAATGCTATCAAATAGTGTTGCATGCTACAGAGAAATGATTCGTGAAAGGAGGTCAGTTAATGCAGCAAACTTCATTGTTGTCTCATTTTAAGAAATTACCACAGCCACTCCAACCTTCAGCAACCACCACCCTGATCAGTCAGCAGCCATCAACATGGAGGCAAAACCTTCCACCAGCAAAGAGATTACACAACCTGAAGGCTCAGATGATCACTAGCATTTTCTAGCAATAAAGTAATTTTAAATTAAGGTATGCACATTGTTTTTTAGACATAATGCTATCACACATTTAAAAGACTACAGTATAGTGTAAACATAACTCTTATGGAAAGCCAAAAAATTCATGTCACTCGTTTTACTGCGATTTTGGCTTTATTGTGGCAATTTGAACCCAAACCCGCAATACCTCTGAGGTATGCCTGTATGCTATAAAAACCAAAGCTTATGAAGTAACAGGTTTATACTGTTCCCTTGTGAAAGAAGGTGCTGAACAGTCATAAAGTCACACTCTTCAATGCCCTGTCCATTTTCCTCTCTGTTTTTATCAGATTTTATGAAGCTACATTTATGTAATACATAGACTTTTGCAAAAAAAAAGGAGAAAAAAAGGAATTCCATCTATGTCTAGTTTTTACTGGTGATTTAATTAAGTGTGTGTCTGGGGCCAGAAGAATAGAAATGAAGTCACTTAAAGAACACATACTGAAGGACGTCCACTGTCTACATACCTGAGAGGGAGTGATTAGAAAGTGCACAAAATTTATAAAAGTGTATACACAAAGGAATGTGAACATAGGTGTTGTAGTCTGTTTAGCTGCTATAACAAGGGCTCCAGGCAGATAAGCCCCATGACTTTGCTGAGCACAGCCCTCAGCACAGTTATCACAGGTTATAGTTGGGTGGCTGCAGCTCTCCCAGGCTGGAATTGTACACCAGAGGCTCTACTGGTCACAGGGTAGCCCTAGTGGGGATTCTGTGGTGGCCCATCCTCACAGCAGCCCTCTGCCTGGGTCACTTGCCCAAGGCTCCCAGCTGCTTCAACCTGCAAAATCTAGGTGGAGGTAGCAACACCCCCATGGCTCATGCACTCTATGTGCCTCTGGGGATGTTGTTGTCCAGGGGCTGCCAAGGTTTACTGACTGTGCTCTCTAGAGGGGTAACTCCTGCCATGCCTGGGACCACCAGAGCCAAACCTGGGTGGCCGAGAAGCCCTGCCCTGGAATGCAGGGAGCAGAGCCTTGAGGTGGTACCCACCCAACAGAGCAGCAAACACTGAGGTCCCACAGTGGCCCTTGGGCCCTCTTTTCAAATTGCTCTGCCCCCAAGGTCCTTACACTCTGGACCTGTGATGGGAAAGGCAGCTCCAAGGATCTCCAAAGTGTCTTTGAGGTCATTCTTCCATTGTCTTGATGAATAGCACCTGCCTAATTCATACTGGTCTCCTCATGAAAGGGTTGCTTGGTCACATCCTTGGTGTTCTCTCCTGAACACATTTCCACAATATGGACAGGCTTAGAATTGTCCAAATATTTAAGTTCTCCTTCTTTTTTGATTAAAAATTTCACCTTTAAATCATTGCTCTCTTCTCACATTTTACTATAAGCATTCAAGAGAAGCCAAGCTGCACCTTCAACATTTTGCTTAGAATTTTTTCTGCCAAATACCTTATTTCATTGCTTACAAGTTCTACCTTCCACAATATATAGGACCACAATTCAGTCATGTTCTTTGCCACTTTAAAACAATGATCACCTCTCCTCTAGTTTCCAACAGCATGCTCCTCATTTCCACATGAGACCTCATCAGAACAGCCTTTTTGGTCCACATTTCTAACAATATTCTGAAAACAACCACTTAGGCTTTCTCAAAGAAGACTGAGGCTTTCTCCACAGCTCTCCTTCTCTCCTTCTGCACCCTTACCAGAATCACCCTTTAGGGTTCATTCACAGCAAATCTAAACTTTTTCTAGCATGTGTTTCAAAACTCTTCCAGCCTCTATCCATTACTCCCAAAGCCATTGCCACATTTTTAGGTATTTATTATAGCAGCAATCCCACTCCCAGTGCAATTTCTTTCTTAGTCCCTTTTGGTTGCTATAACAAAATACCATAGACTGGGTAGCTTGTAAACAATGAAAATTTATTTCTCACAGTCTCGGAGGCTATAAGTCCAAGATCAAGGTGCTGGCAGATTCAGTACTTGGTGAGGGCCAATCTCTCTTAAATGGTACCTTCTTATTCTGTCCTCGCACAGTGGAAGGAGGCAAGGCAGCTCTCTGGGGCCTGTTTTATAAAGGGACTAATCCCAACGTGCTGGCTCCACTGTCACGACTTAATCACCTCCAAAAAGGCCCTATCTCCTAATACCATCACTTTGGGGGTTAGAATTTCAACATATGAATTTTGTGGGAACACAAACATCAGAACCACAACAATCAGAAACATTTATATAGAATCTTATCAGATGTGTGTTTTTTTAAAACAATAATTTCTTTAATTTCAACCAGTAGTTATATTTAATG
>RJWJ010019732.1:0-29920 GCA_004363605.1 Indri indri | reverse complement strand
AAATAAATAAATAAACAGGCAGACAAACACAGATCAGATGAGGGTCGGAAGGAAAGGTGCCTGAAACTACAGGAGACTCCATGGGAAGAAGTTGCGGAGCAGAACTGGAAGGAGAAAGGACCCCGAGAGGCTTGGAGACCCACGACAAGGGTAAGTAGAGCGGTTAAATTTCCCCTCCCTTGCATCTTAGACTGCTGATGGGCTCCTGAGCAGTTGGAGAGACCTACCAACACCAGCCCAGAGATGGCTGCCACCAGTGAGTGGTGAGCCTCTTGGAGACAGGGCACCAGGCTCCCAGCTCCCTCGGGGCACCTCCCTGCGTGCAGACCTGAGCCTATCGGCAGACGCCATATTGCTCCATTCTCCCCTTCCCCTTCCCTACCTGTAGGTGCCCAGAGAGACAATTTAGCCATCAAACGGAGGCATCTCCAAGGAACGGGACCTATCGTTTTGGAGCCCTATAGTGGACTAAGGGGTACTCGGACTGTTAGCTCCCTACCCTCCAGCCTCCCAGGTGCTGCTTGCCTGGTGACTCCAGGAGAGTGGGGCAAATCCCAAGGCGGAGAGACATTGATCCAGCTTGGGCACCCCCTGGGTCACTTGAGACCAGCACTCCTCTCCCTGGCATTGTCAGGGATTGATCTCCAGGGCCCAGGGGACAGGCCTGCAGACAAGATCCCGTACACCCAGGACTTGATCGCATTGCCATAGGGCACAGAAGGGATATTTGTGAACAAGCCTGCTGAGCTGTGTGTGCCTTCAGGGGCAGATCAGCATGCTTGAGGGGCAAACCCTCCTCCCACGGGAGGGCCGTACTCCCAGCTCAGGATGAGATCCTGGGAAGGCACCCTCCCGGCCAGCATTACAGCCAGGGGAAATCCACTACCTGGAGGTCCTGCCTGTTGGCAGAAGCCCGGGAGAAACAGTGGAACAGGGGAGGGTGGAAAGGAACGAGGCCTGCTCCAGACTGCAGGTCTCAGACAGCCCCACCCCCACACGCAGAGTTTTCGGCTGAGTGGGGCCATTTCAGCCCCTCCCTGGGAGCTTTGCCCAGAAGCAGAGAACAGAACTTTGACCCCTGCTAACAGCATTTGTGGTGCTTGAGGGTAGGCTCACCCAACACAGCTCCACCCAGACTCACTCCCCCACCTTCCCCTACTGAAGAGAATAAGGATACACCTCGAAGTCCCAGGGGCACCACCCACCACTTGGGTGCCTCTCCAGAGGAACAAGAGCTGGTTACAGGACCCAAAAACAACACTGCAGCTTGCTCCTCCCAGCAAGTGCCACGTACTGACAGGGAGGTCATTCTGCACATCCTTTTACTGTATCTACCGACTCATCATAAAGGGTGTGGTCAAATCTCACCCACAAACACCACCTACTGGCTCAGACTCTAAACAGGGCGCGTAATTATTCAAACAAAAATCTAAAGGTAAGAAGCAATAGCTGATCAAGATGGGAAGGCATCAGCAAAAGAACTCTAGAAGTATGAAGAATCAAACTGAAAGCACACCACCAAAGGGGAACACCAGCTCTATAGCAATGGAAATCAACCACATTCAGAACACTAAAATGACAGAAGAATTTCGAACATGGACTGTAAAACTCAATGATATGCAAGAAAAAAATGGATAACCAACACAAGGAAACCACAAAAAAAAAATCCATGACTTGGAAGAAAACTTCACTAAAGAAATTGAAATATTAAAGAAAAATCAAACTGAACTTCTGGAAATGAAGAACTTATTCAAGGAATTACAAAACACAGTGGAAAGCCTCAAGAACAGGGTAGATCAAACAGAAGAAAGAATCTTGGTGATTGAAGCTAACACCTTTCAATTAAATAAGTCAGTCACAGAGATAGAGCAGAGAAATAAGAGAAAAGAGCAAAGACTACAAGAAATGTGGGATTATGTTAAAGAGGCCTCACGTGAGAATCATAGGCATCCCTGAGGATGAAGAAGAAAATACACAAGGGTTGGAGAAGCTATTTGAGGATATAATAGAGGAAAATTTCCCAGGCCTTGTAAAAATCTAGATGTCCAGGTACAAGAAGCTCAAAGGACTCCAGGGAGATTCACTGCAAACAGGAAGACACAATGACACACAGTCATCAGACTGACGAAAATAACCACCAAAGAGGCCCTCCTACGAGCTGTAAGGCAAAAGAAGCAGGTAACCTACGAAGGAAAACCCATCAGAATAACGTCAGACTTCTCAACTGAGACTTTACAAGCAAGAAGAGACTGGGGCCCATTCTCACTCTTCTCAAACAGAATAATGCCCAGCCTAGAATCTTGTACCCCACAAAACTATGTTTTGTATATGAAGGGAAAATAAAGACCTTCTCAGACAAGCAAAGACTGAGGGAATTCATCAAGACAAGACCTGCCCTCCAGGAAGTACTCAAAACAGTATTACACACGGATCAGCACAGTAAACACACATGAATGTAAAATTATCCAAAAGCTAAAGGTCAAAGGCCAGATACCACAATGGCTCAAGAGAGAAAACAAAGCAACAAAGTTCAACTCAACAGGATGAACAGAAATCTGCCCCACTTATCAATTCTCTCAATAAATGTGAATAGCTTGAACTGCCCACTAAAGAGACATAGGCTGGGTGAATGGATAAATACACACAAGCCAAGTATCTGCTGTCTTCAGGAAACACATCTAACCCACAAGGATGCATTCGGACTCAAGGTGAAGAGATGGAAAACAATATTTCAAGCAAACAGAAACCAAAAGAAAGCTGGCTTGGCGGTCCTGATTTGAGACAACTTAGTCTTCAAATCAACAAAAGTGATGAAAGACAAAGAGAGTCACTGTATAATGGTGAAGGGTACAGTTCAACAAGACATAACGATTCTAAATATTTATGCACCTAACTCAGGTACGCCCAGATTGATAAAGCAAATCCTACTTGATCTAAACAAAATGATAAACAGCAACACCATAATAGCCGGAGACTTCAACACTCCTCTGACAGAATAGAACAGATCCTCCAAACAGAAAATAAACAAAGAAACAATGGACTTAAACAGAACTCTAGAACAAATAGGCCTAACATTTATGGAACATTCCACCCCAAAACCACTGAATATACGTTTTTCTTATCAGCTCATGGGACATTCTCTAAGATTGACCATATCCTAGACCACAAAGCATGTCTCAAAAAATTTTAAAAAAGAGAAATTATACCATGCATCTTCTCAGACCACAGTGGAATAAAATTAGAAATCAACTCCAACAGAAACTCTCATCTCTACACAAAGTCATGGAAACTAAACAACCTTCTGCTGAATAATTATTTCATTGAGGAAATCAGGATGGAAATCAAAAGATTCTTTGAACTAAATGATAATGGAGATACAAGTTATCAAAATCTGTGGGACACAGCTAAAGCAGTCCTGAGAGGAAAATTTATATCCATAAATGCCTACATCCAAAAGACAGAAAGATCACAATCTAATGAATCGTCTCAAAGAACTGGAAAAGGATGAGCAAAACGACCCCAAACCCAGCAGAAGAAAACAATTAACAAAGATCAGAGCAAAACTAAATGAAATTGATAACAAAAAAAACTATACAGAAGAGTAATAAAACAAAAAGTTAGTGCTTTGAAAAAATAAAATTGACACGCCGCTGGCTAGATTAATGAGAAGCAGAAAAGAAAGAACTCTAATAAGCTCCATCAGGAATGACAAGGGAGAAATTACAACTGATGCCATGGAAATATAAAATATCATCTATGAATACTATAAAAACCTCTATGCACATAAACTGGAAAATGTGGAGGAAATGGACACATTCTTAGAAACGTAGCCTCCCTAGGCTCAATCAGGAAGAAACAGAATTCCTGAACAGACCAATATCAAGTATCGTAATTGAAACAGCAATAAAAAACCTTCCTAAAAAGAAAAGTCCTGGAGCAGATGGTTTCACACCCGAATTTTACCAGACCTACAAAGAAGAACTGGTGCCTCTCCTGCAGAAATTATTCCACAACATCGAGAAGGATGGAATCCTCCCCAACACATTTTATGAAGCCAACATCACCCTGATACCAAAGCCAGGGAAGGAAGAAACAAAAATAGAAAACTACAGACCAATATCCCTTATGAATATAGATGCAAAAATTCTCAACAAAATCCTAGCAAACCGAATTCAGATGCTTATCAAGAAAATAATCCATCACGACCAAGTGGGCTTCATCCCAGAGATGCAGGGATGGTTCAACATATGCAAATCTATAAATGTCATTCACAACATAAATAGAAGCAAAAACAAAGACCATATGATCCTCTCAATAGACGCAGAAAAAGCATTCGACAAAATTCAACACCCTTTTATGATAAGAACACTTAACAAAATAGGCATAGATGGGACTTACCTAAAAATGATACAAGCAATATATGACAAACCCACAGCCAACATCATACTGAATGGGGAAAAACTGAAAGCATTCCCACTTAGAACTGGAACCAGACAAGGTTGCCCTTTATCACCACTTTTATTCAACATAGTGCTAGAAATCCTAGCCAGAGCAATCAGACAAAAGAAAGAAATCAAGAGCATCCAAATGTGGGCAGAAGAGGTCAAACTATTGCTCTTTGCTGACGATATGATCTTATATCTAGAAAACCCCAAAGATTCTACCATGAGACTACTGGAATTGATAAACAAATTCAGCAAAGTCTCAGGTTACAAAATAAATGTATAGAAATCAGTAGCATTCCTATACATAGACAACAGTCAAACTGAGAACCAAATCAAAGATTCAATACCCTTCACAATAGCAACAAAGAAAGTGAAATACCTAGAAATATATTTAACTAAGAAGGTAAAAGACCTCTACAGGGAGAACTACAAAACACTGAGGAAGGAAATAGCAGAGGATGTAAACAGGTGGAAAACCATACCATGCTCATGGGTCGGCAGAATCAACATTGTTAAAATGTCTATACTACCCAAAGTGATCTACAGATTCAATGCAATCCCTATTAAAATACCAACATCATTTTTCACAGATCTAGAAAAAATAATTCTACACTTTGTATGGAACCAGAGAAGACCCCGTATAGCAAAAGAAATCTTAAGCAAAAAGAACAAATTAGGAGAAATCAATTTACCAGACTTCAAGCTATACTACAAGGCTATAGTAACTAAAACAGCATGATACTGGCACAAGAACAGAGCCATAGAGCAATGGAACAGAACTGAGAACCCAGATAGAAAACCATCCTCTTATAGCCATCTAATCTTCGACAAAGCAGACAAAAACATACACCTGGGGAAAAGAATCCTTATTCGATAAATGGTGCTGGGAAAACTGGATAGCCACATGTAGAAGACTGAAACAGGATCCACACCTTTTACCTCTCACAAAAAATCAACTCACGGTGGATAACAGACTTAAGGCATGAAACTGCAAGAATTCTAGAAGAAAATGTTGCCAAAACCTCTTCTAGACATTGGCCTAGGCAGAGAATTTATGAAGAAGATCCCAAAGGCAATTATAGCAACAACAAAAATAAATAAATGGGGCCTCATCAAATTAAAAAGCTTCTGCACAGCCAAGGAAACTATCATGAGAACAAACAGACAACCTATGGAATGGGAGAAAATATTTGCATGTTACACATCCGATAAAGGGCTGATAACTAGAATCTACATAGAACTCAGGAAAATCAGCAAGAAAAAAATCAAACAACCCTACCAAAAGTGGACAGTAGACATGAACAGAAACTTTCCAAAAGAAGAAAGACTAATGGCTAACAAACATATGAAAGAATGCTCAACATCTCTAATCATCAGGGAAATGTAAATCAAAACCACACTGAGGTATCACTTATCCCCAGTGAAAATGGCCTTTATCAAAAAGTCCCAAAACAATAAATGTTGGCATGGATGTGTAGAGATAGGAACACTCATACACTGCTGGTGGGACTGCAAACTAGTACAACCTCTGTGGAAAGCAATATGGAGATAGCTCAAAGAGATACAAATAGAACTACCATGTGATCCAGCAATCCCATTACTGGGCATCAACTGAAAAGGACAAAAGACATTCTATAAAAAAGACATTGGCACTAGAATGTTTATAGCAGCACAATTCACAATTGCAAAGATGTGGAAACAACCCAAGTGCGCATCAATACATGAGTGGATTAATAAAATGTGGTATATGTATACCATGGAGTTCTACTCGGCAACAGAAAACAATGGCGATATAGCACCACCTGTATTATCCTGGATAGAGCTGGAACCCATTCTACTAAGTGAAGTATCCCAAGAATGGAAAAATAAGCACCACATGTACTCACCATCAAGTTGGTATTAACTGATCAACACTTAGGTGCACATATAGTAGTAGCATTCATTGGGTGTCGAGCAGGTGGGAGGGGGGTGGAGGGGATGGGTGTAATGGGTGCAGTGCACACTGTCTGTGGGATGGACACACTTGAAGCTCTGACTCAGGTGGGGCAAGGGCAATATACGTAACCTAAACATTTGCACCCCCATAATATGCTGAAATAAAAAAATTTTAAAAAGGATTAGATGGAAGTCTGTATGTTCACAAATTACGTTAGACATTGCTGCCCCAATTCAAGGCTGTACTATGGTTGGGCTTTCTCTTAGTAACAGGCTCAGTAAAAGATCCATAAACATAATTCTTGTCTGACTATCTTTGTTACCTATTTCTACTGGGACTTAAAGTTTTACATTTTATTATGTTTCTTATTAGCTCAATACTAACTGGGCACTTCTCTCAAACATTAGATACAGCTTCTTTTTTCAAGAGAGGGTACTTAAATTGGAGAATTCTAGATCAAAGTAGGAAAGGAAATTGGGAATGTAAGACGAGGAGGACTAGCAGAAGCTTAACTTTAGAGGAGAGATCTAATATCTCCCTACAAAATAAGACAGATGCCAGTAGTTCAATTAAATATTTAAAACCACGATTTTATAACTAATTATAGTAACTTGTATGGTCTATGGCAAAAATAAGTTTTTCATTATTTCCTTATGTTCATATTACACTGATACCAACACTTGTCCATCTTAACTCTTTTATAACAAACAAATCTATGTTATATGTACTCTCAGAGTATCACAGAGTAAAAAATACCGATGTACTCTCAAATATTTTGAATACTGGTGTTACAAGTTTTTCTTTCACTTTAAAATGACTTCAGAAACTATAATTGTTACACCATAATCGATTCTTAAACATTTTCTAAAAATACTGTTTTTTATTGTTTCCAAATGATGAATACATGTCAAATGTAGAACATAAAAGCTAAAACCCTTAGTTATCTCATACTCATGCAACATGCACACGAATCAGTTATCTTGTTTTATCAATAAGGAAAAGAACGGGATCCTGTTAGGCAGGAGCAGTTACAGTGTGATGCTCTGACTTCTGAGGAGCATTTCTGACTTTCAGAACTGGCCCCACACTCTGCTAGTGCACTTCTCTGGTACTCCACTGGGCTTTTACCCAACGATGGAGCTTCACACATGGATACCACATTTATCTATTGCACAAGCTGGCCTAATGTGGGGAAAGGTGATAACTACCCACAGAGCCAGACAGTGCTTTCTACTTTATTAAACATTAAAGCACAAATGGATGTTCCCTGTGGAGGATTACAGGACACCAGGGAAGGAGACAGGGACACTTGGGAAGAGAATCACACAACAGAGACCCATCTTCACAAAAAGGGCTCGATATTGATTTCCAGAGAAGAGCAGGGCATGGTCAGCTCAAATTTGGTGATAACATCAGGATGAAGGACCCCAAGCTTCCCGATGCTTTGACCCCTGGCAAAGATCTCAGCACATCGCCCAGGGAAGAAAGTAGGGCCTGAAAAAGAGAGAGTGAGAGAAAAATCAATGTTTCTTCTGGCAAAAATGTCAATAGACATTTAACACTAAAAGCCTGCTATTCTACTTTAAAAATAACTATTCTTTAAACCACTGGCTATGAAAAGAGTGCTTCCTTACACTTTCTAGTATTTAAAAGAAGTATTTGCTGTTACGCCAAGAACTCTTGCAAAAAAAACATGAGAGGCAAATGTGAAATTAAGCGCCCTGTATTTTTGATCACAGGGATCTGACCGAGCAGGAAGGATGAAATAAAGGAGGCTGAAGGAGCAGTCAGGAGAAGTCTTAGGGGAACTCTGCCCACACTTGGAACTGGTCCTAAAAAAGACAAAGGGGGAAAAAATGAAACATAAAACTGGCTAACTTGCATGGGAAGAACCTGTTTTGAAACAGGTTTTTCCATAGTGATGCTTGCTGGATAAGAAGTCTGCACTGAATTCATTTGCTCTGCACAATGTCACTCCTTTCCACCTTATTACACAGAGAAGCCCGAGCTGCAGTGTCATCAGCAGGCTCCAGGGAACCGCACATTTGATTACAGGCCCTGCTACCAGAATGTGACCCAAGTTCCCATCTGAAAAGAGCTTCCCAAGCAGTTTTGGGGCATCCGCTGTAAAACCACGGTGAAGGCCAGCCCAAAACAAGTCTGGGTTGATCTCTGATTTACTTCAAGACAGCAGAAAGTTCTCTCTTCATCTGGGTGCCAATGCACTGATATGGCTTACCAAACCAGTAGTAGCTCTTGAGGTTTAAAGAACCAAAAACAAACAAATGTAGAGGTCTACAGTATGTTCACTAAGTTCCCAATGCCACAGGAGTTTTTCAATGCTGTATACTCTGCTGAGATTTAAAAATATGCTGATCCATTTCTCTCACTATTAACCTGAAAAGGGATCAGGCCTGCAGCTTCTGACTGATTCAACCGAAATGTTTACTAGCATGAACTATAAACACCCAGCCGAGCAGGGCCACAGCCTCCAGCCTGTACTTCTTCAGCATGAGTACATTATTTATGAAAGAGTAAACTGCTGCGTCTCTACTAATGGCTCCAAGGTCAGCATCATTAAGAAATACAGAATTAGGCTGGAGGGGAGGAGAACCTGCTACTGCCAAGTTAGTACCATAGAGACATAGGACAACTACATGTATTTCCTGATCAGCACAGAAGGATGTTTGTTTTTATTTGTAGAGAAAGGCCTGAAAAACATTTTTAATTTCCATTCTTAAATAATCCTAAAGCAACCTGATCGAAATATAAGGTGGCCTGTTTTTCACAACCCTCCAAACTAAACAATTCTGCTTCATTGTCTATTAAAGCAATAATTTCAATGAACTGCATTTGACTATGTGGCTCTTCACACTAATCCACACTCGGGGGAAAGGGTAAGGAGGGGAATTAAATAAAACAATGCAGAAACCAACTGGACTGACAATGTAAAGTCTTAGCTTGATATGAATATTACTAAATCTGATAAAGATGGTACATTTTAATTCTATCAAAATGAAAACCTAACTTAAAAGACAAAACTATCCTCCTCGGACCCTAAAAAAGAAAAATCTTCAAATGACAAATAAGTAAAGTTGGTGTAAAGCGTTGACGGTAAGCAGTATAATCAAGAATCACAGAACTGGAAGGACTGCCTAGAACCATTTATTCCATCACTCCAGCACCCCTGTATACATAACTATATCTGAATACACCTACACTATCTGGGAAAAAAAAAATCAGTCTATTTTTAAAGGCCACTCAGAAAGAAAATGTTCAGGATCTTCCCTGTTAACCTTGCTATGGTGAAGAATCCTCACTGTATCAAAGTCCTTCCTTCTATCTTCAATTCCAATTATATTGGATTTGTTTTAAGGGATGCATACAACAAACTATTTTAGAATCTAAGCCAGATGTGCCGGTTCGGACAACATTAGCAAAATAAAGCCTAAGAGATAAGAGCTTAGAATTTTTACTTCATAGAACTTTTTGAATCACTACTTTTTAGCAAAATTCAGTGATATTCTTCAGTTGCCAGCTCTACCTCTCCCCAGAAGTTTAGATCAAACTTTGCTTTAGTTCATTAGCCACCTAGGTATTTGGTCAAAAAAAAATATTTATATTATTAGATACAATTTTTCCTCTTTCCAAAGAAAAGCAAAAGGAACTGAAATTCACATTGTTTTACTTAAAACATATCCAGGTACACAAGTATTTTAATCAAAAGTTTTTGCACGAGTACGTGGACCCATCCGAGTCATCCCAAACTGCTCCTGGGTTAGAAGGCTTTCACTGCACCCCAATGGGGCCTGCTGCCCTTTCATCCAATATTAATCCTCCTGACCCACCTACATATAAAAATTAAGCCCAGTGGGATTTCTATATAAACTCCACTTTATTGAAAACTGTACACTTTAACCTGTGATGACACTTTTAACTTTTTTTGCTATTTTTCTTTATAATTTTTATTTAACGAGGTCAGATGATATAAACACTTATGATTTTCTTACTGGTTCCTCTGTTCAGCAACGCTGGAGTTCTGTCCTCCACATACACAAATTGAGAAGCACACAAAAGAGCCTTCAAATTATCAAGGGGTGCACAGAGAGAACCTAAAATATGTGTGACTTGACTGATGTTACATGTAAACTGGAAATACTGAGACAGGGCCTCGATCTGTTGCCAGGGCTAGAGTACAGTGGTGTCATCATAGCTCACTGCAACCTCAAACTCCTGGGCTCAAGTGATCCTCCTGCCTCAGCCTCTTGAGTACCTGGGACTATAAGCACGTGCCACCACATCTGGCTAATTTTTTCCATTTTTGGTAGAGATGAGGTCTCCCTCTTCCTCAGGCTGGTCTCAAACTCCTGACCTCAAGTGATCCTCCCGCCTCAGCCTCCTAGTGTGCTAGAATGACAGGCATGAACCACTGCACCCGGACTATAGTAATGTTTTTAAATCTTAGACCAAACTTTCCAATTCTGTCAGACTGAGTACAGGCATGAGCCACAGTACTAGCCTAAAGGAAAATTTAAAATTACACAAGCCATTTCTTAGTACTTTTTAAAAACCTTTTATGGTTCAAACCAAACTTTGCAGGCAGAGGTGAATCACTTCAAAGGACAGAAGAGAGAATAATTGCTTCATTAACAAAACAAAGGGGACACACCCAACTTAGGCAACAATTAGGACCCAGAGTTCAAAGATGACAGCATCATCACTGTTGGCAGAAGGAGGGTAGTGAGCTCAGTAACTCAGGCAGGTCAATGCAATCATAATGCTCTAGCTAGAAGGAATGCATCTTTTTATTTTTTTGAGACAGGTTCTCGTTCTATCACCCTGGGTAGAACGCAGTGGCATCATCATACTTACTGCAACTTCAACTCCTGGGCTCAAGCATTCCTCCTGTCTCAGCCTCCCTGTAGCTGGGACTACAGGCGCATGCCACCACACTCAGCTAATTTTTCTATTTTTAGTATAGACAGGGCCTCGCTCTTGCTCAGGCTGGTCTCGAACTCGTGAGCTCAAGCAATCCTCCTGCCTCGGCCTCCTTATAAGTGCTACGATTACAGGCGTGAGCCACTGTGCCCAGCCTGGTGCATCTTAAATTGGAATACTTAAGAATATATAAAAGAAGTCACACCTGAATGGAACAAAACATGGGTCTAGGCTTATGAAAAATCAGGCCAGGGTTGGTAGCCAAAGGCTGCTTTTATTCCATCAACAAACAAAAACGGTTGTGAAAAAAGAGCAGCATGCTATGTTTAGAGACAAGTTGCCAATTAAAAGAAAATCATATTGCCTTGTGAATGGGAATTCTAAAATTCAAATTCTATAAAGTACATTAGTTTCTCTTATTCACGTATTTAAGCCCAAACAGAGTTCCTGGCTTACTGGTATTTCAAGATACATAAATACTACAATTTTCAACCTGTACCCAAAATGCTCCCCAGCAAAAAGCCTCTCAGCCCCACTTTTCCACCTAATTCCTTACACTGATTATATCTCAGCTTTGCTGGTGTTCATCAGAGTAAAATGGCTTCCAACGTAAAACGGATTTTGGGAAAATAGTGTTCTCTGTTCAAATACATGTGGAAGCCCAGACAAAAGAAACATCAGTTAAGCACAAATAAGAATTTAATTTCCAAAACTTAGTGGGGTGTAAGTAAGTCCCTTAATTAAAGCCTTTGTAGCAGCATCTCCTTGAGGTCTGTAATTGTCTCTGTGCTCCAATGGCCCGACCCCTCTGAGGACCTTGGGGGTAATTCCTGGGCCCACAATCCAGCCTGGCACCCAGTCGTTAGCATGTTTTCTGGCTAATTGACCATCAAAGTGTTTGTGAGCTCCCTTTCTTGCTCGTTGCCAAACACCTTTCACAGTTTCTTTTTGCCCTATCTTTTTTTAGAGTAGTATTATAGGCCCAAAATTTGGGTAAGCTTTACACATAGATTCATTCCTATAATTTACAAAGCATCGGAAGTAGAAGCTTAAGGAGGTAATTGCACAGACCGCCTCCCCATCCGAAAACATCGGGCAGTATTATCAAGCATGGGGCTCTGAATTCCTTATTGGCTACATTCAACTCATTCACTTGGCACTTTATTTGGCCCATCTATAAAAAATCATATACTCACACAATTTTACTTTTCCCTTTCTTTACATTACTGATACATGCTTTGGGGTTGTAAACACATTGTAAATGCTTGCAATCTGATGCTTTACCACCCAGATTTTCTACAATAAAAAGATAAAAACAAAATAAAAAGATGGGAGGGAACACTGGAAAAGGAATGCCCGTATATCACATACATCATAGCAAATAACAGACACTATCACTGGGAGCTTTATTAACCCCCTAAATTCAGTTATGAAATATAAAATGCAGAATTATATAGATACTGTAAGCCCTTGGGTCAACTGAATGTAGTTTAAAATCTGTTTTAAATGACTGATTATGTAATATGGATTGAGGGGAGGAATAATCATTTAACAGGCTGACCCCAGGGCAGGAACGGACCATCACCCTTCCCCTCCCAGCAAAGAACCAAAAAAAAAAAAAAAAAAAAAAAATCCCCAGTGTTCCATTCCAGAATAAAATTGACAAGGTGGGTGACAAGGCAAAGAGTGGAATGGGGCTGAAACCCTAATTTCCTATGAAGGAACTTTCTCCTGGTTTCCCACCAGTTTTCTGAGAATGTCGTCAGCTCATCAACATCACCTTCCTTTTCTAAATGATGTTGATTTAAAGAAAAAGAGGGAATACAGTGCCTACAAAACTGAACACGTTTATACCACACATGTGAACATGGTATCATTCTTAAGGGTAGTTGCTCTCAAAGTTTTAGAACTGGCAATTTTTTGAGGGCACCAATGAAATAACACAAAGTGGGGAGAAACCAAAGGGGGAAAGGGTAAAAGACAGGTGAGACATTAACTTATAAAAATGAAAGAAAAAGGCTTAGGAATATGAGGAGGAAAAATATCACTACCGAGACATAAACATAAAAACATTTTTTTCCAATCCTAGTACACTCAGTTCGTAGAAAATGTCTCTACAAAGACCATTTAATTTGTAAGTGGAGACTGAATAATTTCCAACTGGTAATATAAAACACCCATTTCCCCCAGATGTATACAATTCTTCACTTTGCATTTGAAGTGAAATATTTATGGTACCTAAAGTCTGCAAAGAGAAGGGACCTAATCCCTTGAGTTTAATGGCCATCTTTCATCCCTTTCTGAAGATCAAAAGAAAGAAAAACCCCTTACACAACTTTACAGTGCTAATCCCAACACACCTGCAGACATCATTAACTCTTAAAGTGAAGAAAACTGGATGTGAGAGAACAACTAGTACCTACTTAACCCCACAGCATGGAACTCAGAGAGGGAGCCGGTGTGTCAGCGACATTCTATCAAGACAGGGCACAGCAAACTCTGTATTACAAATAAGGACAGGATCCTGTGGGACCTTATTCTTAAAAAAAGAAATCAGCAAAGCACAGACTACCTAGTCTTCTAATTAATGGAGATATGTCTGCAATAAAGAACCATCTTTTTAAAATTATCGCAATCATCTTATGACTAAATATTTAAGATCATAACTCCAGAATTTCCCAGTCTTACTTTGTATAGAGAAATTTATCATTTATTTCCATGGTTGTCACTTTTTAACATTTCTTATGAAAAATTTTGTTAATTAGCAGGGCAAACACTAAGTGATTAAATAGCAAATGCTAGAGAAACATTGAAATCTATTTTAAAGTCTGATCTTAACTACGAGCCTCTCATATATACATAGACTCATATTTTGCAACCTGAAGGAGGTCAGGAATGTTGGAAGAGCTTCAAGGTGATCCATCTAATTGCAATTTTAAATCATTCTCAAATTAACTTACGTAAAACCAAAGGACATTGAACTCTTGGTTAAAAAGTACCCTCACTGTTGGTCTGTTTTGAAAACTCCTATTCTTAAAAAATGCCATCATCCTACATTTGTCTGACACTCCCCAAATCATTTCCCCCCAAATTTTCACTTTTCTTAAATACTTCAGGAAATATTTAGAATCAACTTCAAAGATAAAAGGTATATATCATTCTGCCTTCCTGGGCTAAGAAACGGTTCTTTTTCCAGTCTTCCACGTGACAAATGGTTAAGGAGACTATTTCTCAAACCAAACAGGAACAATTTACTTACTCCACAATTATAATGAAATAATGATAATAATAATAAAGAGACTATGGTCGGGCTTATTAAAGAATTGAAATGTTGAGAATATATATAAGATTGTATCCATAATTTCACAGTCAACTTACTCAATTGAGACCTTTAGCTAACTTGGAGCAAACCTAACTTCAAACATGTAATTATGATAGATGTTTTAGTTTCAAAGTAAGATTTCAGTTCACACGTAGGGCGTATAAAAGAAAAAGAAAGAACAATGAAATTGTAAAAACACATTACCCTGCTTTCTACTCAGCTACTCATCCCATTAAAGCAGTGAACCAGTCCCAGTGCAGCCCAGGCCCAGGCCTTTAGGGCACAGGCAAGTTACAGATGGGAAAAAGTGAAGCACAAGGAGATTAAGAGACTTGCCCAAGGCAAGCAATAGCAGAGGCGAGAGAGCAAGCGAAAGGTGAACAAGGGCCCCTGAGCTGGCACCTCCCTGCGTGTGGCCCACAGGCACATAAGGCCTATAGCGTGATGTTTTTAAGCTTTTGGTCAAGCTGTCCACTTCATGTTTGTAAACTTCTGGTTCAAAATTAAATAAATAAACAAAACTTAAGAGGAAAAAAGAAAGACTGTTTCATCATCTCTAACCTTAGGACATACCCAGGTATGCTCTGCAATTTTAACACAACATAATGCGAAACCTAAAGCCTCATGGAAAACGTAACTATACTTTTTAAAAATCCCATATAACACTGGCACTTCTAAAGAATAAATTTCAGATTCTTGAAACAAGGCTGGAATGACATTGGCAGACAAAAAAGCACTACAGAGACATCATCTAAAAAGGCAAAGAAAAAGAGCTGGTATCTTAGAACTTGTGGCAGAAATTGCTTCTGAATTTAAATTCCTATGGAATCTTAAAACTGGAAATGACCTTGGATGCAATCCTGTCTACTCCCTTAGTTGACACGTGATAAAATGGATATGAAACAGGTAAAGAAAACCATACCAGGTAACAGCAGAGTTGAGATCAGAACCCAGGTCTTCTTGAATCCCAGTCTGCAACTCTTTTATCCCAATGTTGCTTTTCTGAGGGCAGACCTAACATTTACTTCAAGTTTACTCTGAAGAGTGATTTACCCATTCCAAAATGCTTTCACAAATTCTTACAGCTACCTCTCCCAAAAACCCTATGGTGCAGACAGGACAGACATTATCATTCCCATTTTACAGATGAAGAAACTGGCAGGAAAAAAGGGGAGTACAATGTGCTAAATAAAAATATCTGTCTCTCTTTTTTTTCTCAGCACATATGGTTGAATTTAAATACAGTAGTCCCCCTCATCTGCGATTTTGCTTTCTGCAGCTCACCATGGTCCCAAAATATTAAATAGAAAAAATAAACAATTCATAAGTTTTAAATTGCACACTGTTCTGAGTAGTGTGATGAAATCTCACGCTGTCCCATTCCGTCATGCCTAGGACATGGATCATCCCCTTGTCTGGCATATATTCACGCTGCATATGCTGCCTGCCCATTAGTCACTTAGTAACTGTCTTGTTTATCAGACTGAAAAAACATAATATATATAGGGTTCAGTACTATCTGTGGTTTCAATCATCCACTGGGGGTCGTGGAACATGTAGCCCACAGATAAGAGACTACTGTAATTCCAAAGTATTTATTCTGTTATAGCATGCATTCTCAACAAGGGTGAAAACTGGTACGAGGAGGAGAAAAGAGGATATGAAAAAAAATCCTACATATTGCAATGGTTTGGGTCCCTCCAAAGCTGAGCCCCGGTTGACAGAACTCTTACCTCTTAGTATTTAGTTCCTCTCATTGATTTTTCTTGGGTATCACACATACAGCATTGATACGGAAGACACAGTAAACATATGCAGGAAGACTGCTATGAAACTATGGCAATAGATGGCTGTGACTGGAGGACTCTATCGATGGTTCGATCTCGAAGTCACATTGAGAGGTAGCCTGCACATGCCTAGGGGCTGCCATTGGATGGCCTTGTGGATGTTATGTTTCATCCTGAGAGCCTGTGTATGTGGCTAAGGCTTTGGGAATTAAATAAAAATAGTTCATGTTTTATTTATTAATAATTCAAAAAGTTATTTAACACATCATTAGTTATGTCAAGTACTAAAAATGTTGACAATAACTACCAGTTATTGTTAATTAATTTAGTTATAAGTTATTTTCTCATATCAAAGTTAAATTCACTAAAAATTAAGAAATTAATTTATGCTTTCAATTGTTTTGTTTTACTTTTGCTGAAGAAGTTTTGAATGATATAAATTTTGATTATTGTTACTACATATTTATATAAATAGCTTATTGGTATATATAATTTGATATACTACAATTTGTATAAATAAATAACATTAAAAGTTATCCCGCAGGTATAACTATAAAGTTAAATGTTAGTCATTTTTAAATTTAACTTTTTAAACAAAAATTTTGTTTAGCATAGGCACTCTACTCAGGACAACAGAGTAAAACTCTGTCTCAAAAAAAAAAAAGAAAAAAAAAAGAAAAAAGAAAAATTTTGTTTAGTCATTGTTAACCCTGAATGAATTTTTAAAAAGTAAGCTTTATACTTATTCTTCTTATGCACACAGCACAGCTACAGGTACAGTACATAATAGATACATAGCATATCTGTGGAATTAAAATTTCATGAAAGGACAATTTAGGGAAGCCTCTTAGGCGAGAGAGAATTTTTTTTTTTTTAAAGTTGAGAAACACTGTTATGACAGTATCAGATGAAATATTGAGCTGATAAAGCCATTCAATGTGTGACTTGCTATCGAGTACATCAATTTGCTGTCAATACTAAAATGTCAGGTAGGTACCAAAATACCCACTCCCGCCCCCAAAGGAGTTAAGTGAACATGAGTGCAAAGACCTTTGCCTTGTGCGTAAAAGAGAGTAAGGCAAGAACAATAAAAACAAGACGGGGCTAAATGAATCGTATGATGATTGTTGAAGCTTTTAGAAACACTGTGGCCCATCTTATACCGCAACTATGTGGTAGTTACTGGTCATTTGTTTAATATTGCTTTGAGTCTCTTAATTCCTTCAAAGAAGCTAACAAAAATGGTAATATTTGAAAGCTTGCTTCAAACACAAAAAAGTAGAGAACCAGAGGAATAAAAACTATTTTTACACAGAGTAATAAGGTCATAAGCTTAAAAATTTCTAAATTTTTTTTTACTTGATGCCTCAATAATGTCTTTGATGATGGTAAATAAATGTAGATGTGCTATACAGATCCCCCTTTATGATACTCCACAACATTTTGTATAAATCAAACCATAAATTGAACACCTTTACTTCAACAAGTTGTTCAATAGATATTTTTCTCATATATTTCTGAGCTCATATTACACTAAAAGCAGTGTGACAACCAGAGAAATATCACAATTTCACCCATATTTTTTAGCATCTGAAATCTTTCACAGGTGTCCTGAAAGGGGAAAAAGGTCATGATCTACAGGTCAAGCCAACAATTATTACGTGTTACTGTAGCAGAAGGTACCTAAATAACCACTGTGTGTACATACGGTGTAAGATTAAATGTGCATATTACTTACAAGGTTATTTTTCATTTCACAAAATGAATTCTGAGCAGCATGAAAACTAGAATTGTCAAAACTAAAGTTCTAAAAATTTTGGTTCTCCACCAGGAATCTTGTCTCAAGTTAAACTGAAGTTTTCTGTAGAATTATAAATAATCAAAAGTGAAATAGGTAACAAGCTAGACAGGGAAAAACCACATACTCAGCTCAATGCAGCCAATCACACATAAAGCCCACTACATTTTACAAGAAATTATTTTTGCCACTGATTTGTCCAGCAGCCATGTAACTGTTCTAAACACAAAAATGTTGAGAATTTTCCTTGCCCAGAAGTGGTTTTTGAAAAGGATAAATGCATCTTAACATACATAATTTAGTTTGCAACAAACCACAAAAATGAAGGGCAAGAAGCCTGAAAAAAAGCATATACATATGCTATAATAATCTGATCAAATACCACTAAACCACTCAGAGTTGAACCCTTTCGAAACCCTTAAAAAACTCTGCAGTTTGCTATAAAGTTAACAGTTCTTCTTTTTTTCCCACTCAATATTGACCTTATTCTATCATCAACTTGACTTTCTATCTCACGTTATGGTCTTAATTGCAAGGGTGCTCAGCAAATGCAAAATATGTAAGACTAGGTGACCACAGCTTTCACTCTGGCTGCACTCACAGGCTTTATGAGTGCTTCTGCAGATATTCCATATGCTGCAGAGGGCTGCTACCTACATAATAAGCAAGGTTACAGTCCAATGTCAAAACAACTCCTTAGTATCAATGCAATGATCCACCAAATGCGTTTCCAGATTTCTCTTACAATGGACAGGGCCAAGCTTCTCAAAGGGGAATGAAGTTCTGTTCCACTCATTTCTACCATCAAACAAAGCAGCACAAAAGGAAGCTTGGTAGCATACGTTAAAAAGGACAGAAAGAAACTAGGTATAACTGCCACTCTTACTGACATTAGTAAGAATCTCTAGTGAACGGATTTAGCTCAGTTTTAATTGCAAAGCCACTAGGGATTTTTAATTATTAAAAAGTAAACCATATGCCAGAGTAACAGAAGACAACTCGGTAATCAAGAATGGCAGGAAATGGTAGTTCTTAATGTTTCTGCTCTACTTTTTGATCCTCTGAAGTTCTTTTCTTAGCAGGAAAAGCTATATATAAAATAAAAATAAATGTGAGGAAATGATATAGCTAAATATGCCCCAGCAACCAAATTCCTGTGTTTACAGATTTACTCAGGAGTTTGGAAAACACTTTTGTTCCTTAGTTGTGGTATGTATGTATATGTGCACATTTATATTAGATGAAGAACTAACATCAGTGTTGTTACTGACTTACTTTGACAAGCCACTTCTTTAGGCATAATTATATTTGTCATTAGATAATCAAAATAGACTTAGAAATCCCTACGAGAAATGAGGAACCATTATTTATAATGACACTAATTCTCTTTAGCTTGATGGCTCTTACAGAAAACATCCTGAGAAAAAAGCACCCAGATTTAGGTGTGTACCCAGGACTCCAGGAAGACTGATGTGGGCGATGATGGTGACAGTGGCAGTGAAAGCAGATATGCTGCCTTTTTCTACAGAAAGCCAGTTAGATATATTGAAATATGTACTGTATTGAAATACGTATCATGGCTGTCCATGAGCATAAAGAAGTTGTACCAAAGCTTCTCAAATTCATAAATTTTGGGTATTTCATACATATAAAAATTTTCAAATTTTAAAACATTACAATTCTATTATGAGAGCCAATGTAGATTCAAAAGGAAACACAATTCTGAGTATGTAAATACTAAATCAAAAACCAAAGTAACAACTTGGCTTAACCAAACTGAACATAAAGATCTACAACCACATCAGTAGTGACAGCTTATGAATATATTTCCTAATTAAAACAAAATACATTCTAAACCAAAACAGCAGATATCTACATATTAGGGAAATTAAGTACTGAGTATTATATTCTGTTTGGGTGCTAATTTATATAGGATTACAATTATCATAAGTTTAGAATTATAAAAATCTGACTTTTAAAAAGATTAACAGATATTACTTGTATCATAAAAGGTTCCAAGTGGCATATACCACAAAGCTTTCCAAATGATGAATGTTACAGCTTCTACATCCTAATATTTCTTAAATCAATATTTTCTTTGGTATAGCCATGACCATGATTCAAGTTCAAGTCCTCATTCTCACTGGTCTCACATTCTCTTCACCTCTACTCTCCATAGCACCCCCAACATACTGCATATTGCTGCCAGATTAATCCCTCTAAAGTACAGATCTAATATCACCCACCTGCTTTTTAAAAAAGTAGAAGCTGCTTCAGTACTTTCCCCCTAATTAGCTGAAACCCTCTTTTCTAGCATTCAGGACTCGAAATACAGTCACAACCTCCCTCTCACCCTATGGCCAAACGAAAGTGCACTCCCTACTGTGCTACCCACACAGCCTGTGTTTCCCATCTCTAACTTTGCTCATGTGGTTTGCCTGCTTCCCCTGTCTCCACTTATTCCTTCAAAGGCCCATCTCACTTTGCAGAAACTCACTAAAGTTTGTACGGACACCCTCAAGAAGTTGCACACTCTCTTTGTTTGGAAACCTCAAGGCACTCCTCTTAGCAACTTAGTTTGAGAGTTGGGATGTTGTAGTCTTTTTCCCTGCAGGTTCCTTGACAGTAGGGCCTGTGTCCTACGTATTCTTGTCTTCTTGAACCCTGCCTATAACTGAGAACTCAGATTCTTCTGAGAAATAAATGTCTAAGGAACTGATCGAAGCAGGAAAGTCACAATATTAAGACACTGGTTTATATATATATTGTTAATCTATAAGTTACAGAAAACATCATATCCAGGACAAATCATGCTCCAATTTACCATTTCAGCTCTTTGCCACCTTTCAAATAAGAAAGAAATTAAGACTTCACTTACATAGTGTAATTCATATCAGGGAACTGACTTTTATCCAGGTAACCTGAAGTAAGACTTCGGAGAAAAGGCTTTGCATAGGAGGATAAGACATGTTTCCTATCGCCTTACACATTGCTATTAACCTAGATAACCAGGTCTTAAAGCAGAAGGCTAGGATGGTAAACTGGAGAATGAGTAGGTAAAAGCAACACAAAAGCAGACAATGTGGCCTTGTGCAAAGAACACAGGGAGGCGAGAGCCCTGGGTTTGACATGTGTGACCTGGCTCAACTACTTAACTCACGAAGCCTCAGTTCCCTCACTTGTAAGACCAGGAAATTGGTCTGGATGAACTCCCAGGTGGAGTTCTAACACTCTAGAACTCTACAAGCAGAATACATGTCTTCATTGGATTAGTTCTAATGGGAGATGGGTAAGAAACATTAACTCCCTGCAGTATTGAATCTTTCAATTTTTTTTTTTTTAAAAAGAACCCCACCCATCTTCAATCTAAAAAGACTCATATATTTCAGGGTTATTTTCAAAAAAGTTTCAAAATGAAAATAAAAACAAAAATTAAAACAAGCAACCAATAACAAAAAACAATCTCTGAGGACTAAGAAAAATAAACATAAGGGAAAACCAAAAATATTTCTTCACCAAACCTCACACCACTAAAAATAACTGTTAATAACACTTTAAAAATGAATGTTCTGTTAGAAATTTAAGACGCCAAATATAGTTATAAAACACAGTGAAGTAAATAGTAGGAATGAATGGTAAATATTCTTTCAAGTTGTTTCTGGATCTCGTATCTAACAAAATGAACTTAGATTCAAACTACAGGAATATGAAAAGCAAAAATTTCAGAATTCCTTGGTCAATGAGAAACTAGTATAGTAGGAGTATATATCCCATTTAGTTAGCCTAACTTAAACTCCCAATGAAGATTTTGTTGTGCTTGGGCTTTTATATAGGAGGATTCCCACCCTTGCTAAGTCAACTTTATCGCTTGATTAACATGTGTCAAGTCTTTCAGAATAACTTTTCAGGGTTTTTTTCTTTTTTTTTCTTTCACCTTAAAGACTTTAGACAGGAGGCTTTTGAGTGCAAAAAAGTCACTTTAGGTCTTCTCAGCTTCCAGTTTAAACTTCTGGGCTCACCATGGTGCTGATGGCTTAAAGGTGCCAGTAACCAGGGGTTACCATAGCTCAGCTGGAACAAAAGTGTATTGTGCAGCACTTATGAGTTCTGAAAAGCATTTTCTTAAAACGCTAGAGAGAACAAGGATATGTTCTAGAAAATACTAACAATTAATTAAAATAAAGCTGTATCTCCCTTTTTATCCATACCCCCAAATAAAAAATAAAATTATTTTTTATCAAAACCAGGTCTTAGCTCCTCGTCACGTTATTGCTCACTCTAGATCTAGCTGACCTGTCTTACCTTCTGATGCTTTGATCACATATCCCCCTTTATCTTCACCAGGACACACGTCAAGCAGCTGCATGATTCTGTCCAGCAGCCCATGAATTATCTCAAACCCAGGATTCTTGTTGTAGTAAACAGCACAGAGATGCCTGTAATTTTTTGCACCTACGTCTGCAAAAATAAAAGAATTGGTCACAAGGCCATATTAGCCCATTACTTAAGGAACTGATTTATCCCAACATAAACTTGGGCAAAGTCAACAAAAAAGAAAACCAAATATTAACATACAGTGAAGTATCCAACCTCAGAAATGCAAGATATGATAAAATAGTCTTTTTCAACCATCAAATTCCCTAAGGTGTTTAATTTGGGGGGAAAAGTGAAAAACCCT
Organism: Indri indri; assembly: GCA_004363605.1. NCBI lineage: Eukaryota > Metazoa > Chordata > Mammalia > Primates > Indriidae > Indri > Indri indri. Next base: position 7,016 of record RJWJ010019732.1, on the reverse strand, counting down.
TAATGTTGGCACAGTGACAATAAGGCTTCATTTTAGTATTAATTGGTAAAACTCTCTGTAAACAATTAAGCAATATATAATCAGAGATTTAAAATTTCATACTCTTTTATTCATAATACTATCCAAAGGAAACGATCCTAAATACAAAAAAAGGCATGTAAAAAAACATTTACTACATTATTTCCAACAATAAAAAATATAAACAACCTAAACTGAAGAATGGCTACATAAAGTACAGTACAATCACTCACCAGAATACTAAGTGGATGCTAGAAAGCATCTTTATGAAGGTTTATCATAACAGAGCCAGACTAAATACATACGATAGTAAATTTTTTAAAAAGAGGCTACAAAGTTCAAAGTGAGCCAAAACTAAATCATATTGTTTAAAGAACAAACATAGATTGGAAAACCATGAAGCACAGCAAGAGAATGACTATCACTGAAGTTAGGCTGATAATTACCCTAGGTAAAGGGAAGGCGCCATGATGGGGAGGGGTCACACAAGAAGCTTCAGATATTGGCAATATTCCATTTCTTAACTCAGATAATGGTTATACTAGTGTTGGCTTTACAATCTTTTAAAAACTATATATGTTATGTACACAGTTAAAACATGGAAAAAAAGCAGAATACAAAAGTATATAAAGTTAGGCTACAAAATAGATAAATCTTGAGGACACTGTGCTAAGTGAAATAAGCCAGCCACAGTAGGACAAATACTACATGATTCCATCTATATGAGGTTATCTAAAGTCAGTAAACTCACAGAAACAGAAAATAGAGTGGTTGCCAGAGGATGGAAGGAGGGAGAAAATGGGCAATTGCTGTTTAACGGATATAGAGTTTTAGCCATGCAAGACGAAAAAGTTCTAGAGATCTGCTATACAACAATGTGCATATTGTTAACAATACTATATGGTACACTTAAAACTTTGGTAAGAGAGTAGTTCTCGTCATATTTTTTTTACCATAATTTTAAAAAACATATGAATAATAGAATCACAGCTACAAAAATACAATCATAAGCCAAAAAACCCCATGCATAGGAAAAAAAGAGTGAAAAGAAATAAATATAAATATTAACAGAAGTTATGTTTGGGCAGAGATAACTTTCTTCCAACTTTTATCCATTTCCCAATTTTTCTGTGATTAGTATATATTATTCTACTTTGAAAATTAAAACAAACTTATAAAACTCAATATTTTAAAAAAGAATTACAACAATCCAAATGAAGCCTGATGGCTGACTTGATAAACAAACTGGTATATTCATACAGTAGAATACTATACTACTCAGCAATAAGAAGGAACAAACTGTTGATAGGCTTGACAACTTGGATAACTCTCAAAGGCATTATGCTGAATGAAAGAACCCCATCTCAAAAAGCTACAGACAGTATGAATCCATTTATATGACATTCTAGAAGTGGCAAAACTATAACAACAGAGAATAGATAGTGGTTGTCTGGAGTTAGGTGTGGGGAAAAAAATCTGACTAAAATGGGATAACATAAGGGGTCTGGAGGGTGACAGAACTGTTTTGGATCTTGTAGTGATGGTTATAAGAATCTAAACCTGTATAAAACTCACAAAAACCAGCCTGAGCAAGAGCGAGACCCCATCTCTACCAAAAATAGAAACAATTACCCGGGTGCGGTGGCGTGCACCTGTAGTTCCAGCTACTCAGGAGGCTGAAGCAGGAGGATCACTTGAGCCCAGGAGTTTGAGGTTGCAGTGAGCTATGATGATGCCACTGCATTCTACCCAGGGCAACAAAGTGAGACTCTGTTTCAAAACAAAACAAAACAACCAATAATAATAATAATAATAATAAAACCTAATAAAAAAAAAGAAGTGCATGGCATATAAAGGAAGACTCTAAGTCTATAGTGATCACTTAACTTTATAACACTTGTGGCCCTTTAATAAATTCTGGAGACCACTGCTCTACACGGACATTAAATGGATGTTGGCCTCATTTTGCTCTTCAAATTAGGAAAAGAGAAAGAATGAACTAATGTCTATCTGAGGGCATAAACTGAAAATAGAATGCTGCTTCAGATTAGCATATATTGAGCAAAAAAGCACTTCCATAGATTTATTCCTATGGTAACGGCAACTAGCCATTGTTGACATAATGGCTTTTATCCTCTATTAATAAATACCCAAACAAAACATGGATATTTTAAGACACTGTATTATTAAAGTAATATAAAAGCAAATACCTAAGTAGGTTAAAAGGGAAACTAACATTAACTGATAATCTATGTGCCAGGTATTTAGTACCTATCTATTGATTTATCTATAATCTTATTTTTCAACATAGCCATGCAACGCAGATATTATTATCCCTATAAAACAATGGAGAAACAAAAAGCTCAGAATGATTAAGTAATTTGCCCAAAGTCAAGCTATTGGCTGGAGCTAATCTCAACTAATTACATAACTAATAAGTTACGAAGCCAGGATTTGACCGGGATTGTCTGATTCTAAAACCCACACTTTTCACCATATGGAGTACCTTAAAGGATTTAGATGGAAACAAATGATATAAAGGCAAACTTATATATGTCTATATACCTACTTAATATAGTCAAAGATGTGCATTCTTGAAATGTTTTGATATGATAAACAGATGTTTTAATTTTCAAAAGTTTTCATGATATTTAAGAATTGCACTTAAGCAACTGGAATAAATTATTTTCAAAAGTCAGTGAAGTTCCTAACTATCAACAGTATTGTAACTTATGAAAAGTATATTCTGAGTTAAACTTTTGACCGAATAAACATGAAGAAATAACTGCTCTTGCCATTTACTATTTCTTAGTACATTCTATGTTCAAGGCACCCTAGTCTAGAGATCCCTAGATGGTAGAGGTCAAAGCCAATATAGGGCTTGCACAGATTAAACCCTCAATAATTATTTTCTGAATAAATGACTAAATCTTGGAATAGGAGGAAAGCACACACAAATAATTACCAAACAGGGCCAAGAGCAGACAGTGAGCCATATTCTAAGCCAGCTGAGGTAAGAAAGTAAGTAGCATACTGCTGTCACTCTCCTTCATTTCCATTTTCAAGGATAAAGAAATCTGGTATCTAAAAGCTATAATCGAAGGTGTAAGAATAAAGATGAATATTAAAATCAGGCAGGCATAAAACCCCACTAAACTAACCACATGCATAAACTAAAATGAGAGGCCTCATTCTATTAATACTATAGCAACATAAACACATGCACTCTCTCTCTCTTCTTTACTCTCTCTCTCTCCCCCGCCAAAGGGAAAAAAATGAAATGAAACAGAACTAAATTATCCCTTTCATACTACTGACTTGCTTCTGGGTATTTTTGCCATGTGGTACCCATTTGTTGGTGTCACATGCTTCCACTTTAATACACAGGCATGTACTGAAACTACTTTGTAGTTCCATTTTTTTTCTGTGAGAGAATAGCCCAACAGTAATGCCACCATTAAGAGAGCTTAGCAACATAAACGGGAAGCTTTTATTTTGGTAACCTTTGCCTTGGAATACTTCTCTCCTGATCTCTAAATTATGTAAAACTTACATTTCTGATAAAAGCAACATCTGGATTAAAAACTTAGAATTTTAAAAAACAAAGTAAGTGATTTTAGTGATGAGAATAGTAAAATCACAATAAAAAAATACAAAACTTTTAAAAAATCATACTCCATTCAAGAAAGGCTTCAGGATGTTTATAGTACACACACATAATAATGAACTACGTATTTTTAGATTTAATTTTGCAAAATTTTTAAGAAAGGCCACTATGTATTAAACCCACCATAATAATTAGATTAACCTCATTTTTTAGGTGGCCCCACCAACTCCACCACTGATTGGCCGGGTTTTCATATGTCCCAAGGGCTAGCGCTCTCTGTGGACTTGCTTCCTCATATCTTGCTAAGATATTCCCTCTACTGTAGCTAAATTGAATTAAAGGAGAAAATAACCATGTACTCATTTCCACCCATTCCTCCTTGGAGAAATTGCTAGGTATAGTAAAATTCCCATTTCCTAGCATTTTGCACTGTGAGACCATATTACATCACAGGAAGTTCACTGACTGCACACCACAAAGTAAGAACTATTTAAATTTCATGCCAAAGCTAGGGTTTGTTGGAAATGCCTCAGTTCTTTATAACTCAGTTAACAGACCTCTTGTGTCATGCCATCAAACAATTCTGCTTTTTAAATGGGCCTGCCAAGTATGTCAGCCTAAATTATCCATGTATTTCACAGACTTCAAAGTACTGCCTCGAGAGGGCTGATCTAAATCACCCAAAGAAGGGGCGGCTAGCTATGATTCCATAAGCTGAAAGAACATGCCAAATGATTTTTTAAAAGAGAAAAGGAAAAGGAATGGTAAATACTGTCCCCTAGTAGATGACTACTGAATACAACTCAAATTTTTAGAATAGGCTCCTGCTTAGTATAGATCTTCTTTCACCAAAGTACCAATGATTAAAAACTAAGGTGTTCGGTTACATTATCATACATGGCACAGATTGGAAAAAGGCAGTCTTCAAAAGAAATTTTCCATCCCTATTCTCATACTCACCTGGAAGCCCAAATAAAGATGCCAGGAAAAGCACACTGGGAGACCAAAAAGGCTTCTAGGATAATGAGGGGCTGATACAGAACTTGAGATTAATAGTCTGGCCAAGCTCAGAAAATAAAACAAGAGCACCTGGATTTTTAAGTCTATTCCATCCAAAAAATTTATTTAATATTGGTACCCACAAGATTGTAACTTACATTGCAAATTTTTCTTGTCTCCTAAAGAATTTCTATGCAGGCCTAAATGATTCACAAATGCAACAGGGATCCTGTGATTTTTCTCCAAAAATCATATCCAATGTTGGGAAATAGGAACCTTTATACACTCCTGGCAGAACAATAAATTTGTAAAAAAATCCTTTTGGGAACAGAATTTGACAAGTTATCAAACATTTAAAGGTATATACCATATGGACTGATCAATTCTATTTCAAAAAATACCTATTTGTGTAACGGTACAAGAATATTGATTGCAATCAATATTCTTGTAGTTTAGAAAAAAAATCTTGTAGTTTAGAAAAAACTCTGGTAACAATCTAAAAATTCATCATAACAGTCTGAGAAAATAAATTATAATTTATCAATGATGGAAGATTATGCAGCCATTAAAAAGAAATGAGGTGCACAGAATATGTTCATAAGAAAAAACAAGGTGCAGAAAAGAAAAGGTATAATCCCATTTGTATAAACACTAAATCCCATTGTATAAACACTAAAAAGTGTTTATCCATATCTATAGCTATATATAAAAATGTAAAACATATGGTTGCATACGCACAGAAAAATTTTGGCAAATAATTCTAAAAGTAGGATTAGGAAGAAGTTGGATTTTTTTTAAAAAACAGGACGAGAACATAATTATTCTTAAATTAAAAATACATATTCATGAAAGCTTTTAAAATATAATGAAACTTAAGAACAATTTTCCTTAAAACACTTCAATATCATAGTACCCAAGTACAGACTTTTCTTTTTTACATAGTGCTGAAAAGCCAAGAAACAAATGTGCGGAAAAATCTATGACCTTCTCAATGCATGAAGGAAAAAGTTATATCCTTGTGGGTTGGCTTTTATTTAGTTAACATAAACCTGGAATGGATTTTTATCTATTAAAAAAATACAATATTCAATGCATGACAGAGCACATTATATTCAAGTTAGCAGATCTTAACTATGTGGAACCAAACATACCAAAATAACTTTCTATATTAAAAATGATGTATTGACACAGTAAAGATGCCATCACATATGCAAATGATGCTACTTCAAAAATTGTTAATGTCAATGGTTCTTACACTCATATTTTTTGAATTATTAATTGGAAATTCTACATGCCAAAAATATGAAATAGTGAAATTAAATTAATCCAGACTCATGACATAAGCTCTCTTCAGAAAACTGCACTCCACATGTGGATGCTAGATAATCTTCCATCACTTAAGGGCTCCACAATTAATGGACAACTTCTCAGAACTAAAGTATTTCATAAGCCCATAGTGAAAATGCTTCTATTGAGCTCTTTATCAAGCATCGAGTTACACAAAAAAACTATTATATAAAGACCTGGCCCCTGTATTTTAGCAGCTTACAGTATAAGACAGATACACTAACCCCAACATGCATATATATCATACAACCCGATAGCAAATTGAAAGAACAAACCAAACCATAAAAGAACAGTGGATTAGTTATGTTCTGTGGCAGCCATGGTGGTCAAGGGAGGAGAAAAGAACAAAAATCTTAAATAAATATTGTGATTAAAGTTTAAAAAAAAATTCTGGATTTCCATAACCAAAATAGGCAGGGTGAAAGCTTCAGGCAGAATGTGAAATTTTAGAAACTATTTAAACAGTGATTTGAGGGGCAGGAGAAATACAGTTTGAACCAGGACTATAGCAATGCTTTTGAGAAAGTAGTACTGTTCTGAACAAGAAGTGAAGGCTTGAAGTAAGCATGCTTCGTGAATAAAGTGAGGCTAACTGGAGCCTCTGAGTGGTCAAAAGCCTTTAACCTATTCCATCTACTTTAATAATTATTAAAATCCAAGACTTTTTAAATGCAGTACTTACAACCAAAGTGCATGGCAATTTGATTATTGGGGCTTTCCACAGATATACGTCAAATTGACACCTGCATGATTGTATCCTGCTAAACTGAAATCACCTCATGTACACTCCAAAGCCAAACTAATCTTCTTTCTTAGGCTCTTGTTCCTTTTAAACTTAAACTCGCTCAACCCAGTGATGTGTTTTCTCCTGCTATTTTGATGAGATTCTAGGTATACTGGCAGAGGAATAAACCATGATTGCAGAATTCAATCTGTGTTTAAGAAAAAGCCAGAATATTGGACTTTGCAAAATATAATTCCTTTTCTGGGTATAAAGATTAGTAATTCACAAGTCAGTCCTTTGCTCCCCTGAAGTATTTTTTTT
>RJWJ010019731.1:0-29930 GCA_004363605.1 Indri indri | reverse complement strand
AGGGGTTGGGGTGGGAAAAATGAGGAGTCAAGGATAGCACTGAGATGGCTTGAATAATGGTGATATTTAATGAAATGTGGCACATTCGGGAAGGGGCAGGTCTGAGAGGGGAATAGTTTCGTTTGGGACAGTTTGAATTTGAGATGCCTGCTAGTGTCAGAAGCGGAGATGTCAAAGAGGCAATTGTACGTATGGGGCATTTGTGGGGAGAGGCTATGGCCAGAGTCATAAGTTTGGGAGTCATTAGCATAGAGATAATATTTTTAAAATCACAGGACTAGATGAGATCACTTAAGAAGTGAGCATTCCTGGGGACAGAGGCTGAGGACTTATCACTGGGGGACCTTCAATATTTTGAGGTGTGAGAAAGGAGGAAGAGCCAGCAAAGGAAGTCGAGAATGTAAAGGGAAAACCAAGAGGCTGTGGGATTCCACAAGCCAGGCGAAGGAAGCATTGTGACAGAGGGCATAACTCACTGTGTCTGAAGCTCTCACCAGGCAGAGGTGCCTTAGGTCTGAGAATTGCCCGTGAGATTTATCCCTGTGGAGGGAATTGTTGACCTTAAAGATGTCACTCTCAATGGAGTGGCAGGGACAGAAGACTGTTTAGAGTCGCACTGAGGAAAGAGAGACAGTGAGTACAGGTTGAGTATCCCTAATCCAAAAATCCAAAGTCTGAGATGCTCCAAAATCTGAAACTTTTTGAGCACCTACATGATGCCACAAGTGGAAAATTCCACATCTGACCTCATGTGATAAGTCACAGCCAAAACACACGTGCACAACACACAGATTATTCAGTATCCCCTAGGGAAAAAAGACCCTTCCAGCCCCCTTCAGCCAAGCTATATCTATTCTGTGCACGCCCAGATGCCTCCATTCAAGCACACCCACATGGGGTAATAAAATGGCACCTGTGCAGGCCAGAAGCACCAACCACAGGTTCCCCACAATGACTCAAATGGGACCAAGACCCATGTGTATTACTCACTGTGTTTTTTTGCTTACTTTTTGCTCTGTGGTATAAAGATATTGTTTAAAAAGTCAAAAAGGCCTGTGGATACCCCTATGGGTAACAGTGATGAAAAAAAAAAAGAGAGAGCATTTATGCTTGTCTGTAGCACAGAAAGTCCAGCCATTGGAGAAACTGGACAATGGTGTGAGTGTAAAATGCATTACAAAAGATAGGGTGTCAGAATGACACCATATGTGACCTGAAGAAAGAGGATAAACTGTTGAAGCTCCATGCTGAAAGTGAAGAATAAAGGTTAATGAAAAATAGGAAAACATTGCATAAAGCTACTAATGAAGATCTCAATTGTGTATTGAAAGGCTGGATCCATCGGCATCACAATGAACACCTGCCACTTAATGGCATGCTGATCATGAAACAAGCAAAGATTTCTCATGCCAAACTGAAAATCGAAGAGAACTGTGAATATTCAACAGGCTGGTTGTATAAATTTAAGAAAAGACATGAAAACTGCACTTTTAAAGATTTGTGGTGATAAAGCACCTGCTGACCATGAAGTAGTGGAGAAATTCATTGACAAATTTGCCAAAATCATCGCCGATGAAAATCTGATACCAGAAGAAGTCTACAATGCCGATACCGGTGTTATTGCCCAAGAAAAACACTGGCTACAGCTGATGAGACACCCTCTACAGGAATTAAACAAGCCAAGGAGAGAATAACTGCCGGGTTGTGCTAATGCAGCAGGCGTGCGGAAGTGTAAACTTGCTGGGATAGGCAAAAGCTTCTGTCCTTGCTGTTTCCAAGGAGTGAATTTCTTCCCAGGTTATTATTATGCTAAAAGAAAGGCATGATCACCAGGGACAACTTTTCTGATTGGTTTCACAAACATTTTGTACTGGCGGCTTGTGCTCACCACAGGAATCTAGACTGAATGATGACTGCACAACTTTGTTATTTCCTGACAACTGTTCTGCTCATCCTCCAGCTGAAGTTCTCACCAAAAATAATGTTTATGCCATGTACTTTCCTCCAAATGTGACTTCATTAATTCAGCCATGTGACCAGGGTATCCTTAGTTCAATGAAGAGTTAATATAAACACTTTCTTGAATAGCATGTTAGCAGCAGTGAACAGAGGCATGGTGTGGAAGGTTTTCAAAGGGAGGTTAGCATGAAGGATGCCATATACGCTGTTCCCAACTCTTGGTGCACAGTGACTGAGGCCACAGAGATGCATGTTTGGACAATCTCTGGCCTGTGACTATGTCAATAATGGTGATAAGCAAGGTGGTAACTTCAAAGAATTCTGTGTGTTAAGTGAGAAAAAAATGATGTCTGGTCTCCTTACATATGCAAAAAATGTATCTTCTGTTAGGAAGCTGGAAGAAGTGGATATCAAAGTTTTTAACATCAATAATGAGGTTCCAGTTGTTATTCAGTGACTGCTGGTGAAATAGCCTCAATGGTTCTGAACCAAGCTGATTGTGATAATAGTGACGATGAAGATGATGTTGTCAACGCTGCAGAAAAAGTGCCGATAGATGACATGGTGAAAATGTGTGAAAGGCTTATTGAAGGACTACAGTAGCGTGCATTTATAACAGGACCAGAAATCATGTCTGTTTATAAAATCAGACTTCTAAGATGAAAAAATCATTGTTAATGAGGCAGACGACTCTGGAGAAAACACACAAAAAAATCCATCCAGCAGAATGCCTCTTCATCCCTAGAGGACACCCCTCCTGGTCCTTCAAGTGTTTGATGTTTCTTCTCACCCCCCAAAGTAAAATACAGTGTACAGTAAGTAACCTTTTCATCAAAACACAGTGTCGTAGGTGGAGACGGAACGCCTGCCTGTGTTTGTGTTGCTGCTGTTCAACAGCTGAGGCAGGTGTTCTGGTGACGCTACTGTGCTGCTTAGCTACTCTGAACACACAGTTTCTTCACTATATTAATGGTGTCTTATTTTTTACTGTTAAGTACTTCTGTGTGAATAAGTGTAAGAAAATGATTGCTTATCAGTAACATATAAATTCAGAGTCAGGGATGATGGTGATGCCAAACAGCCACAGATTGTTCCCATGGGTGGCTGAGATCGTGACACCTTTGCTGCTTTCTGATGGTTCAATGTACACAAACTTTATTTCATGTACAAAATTATGAAAAATATTGTATAAATTTGCCTTCAGTCTATGTGCATAAGGTGTGTATAAAATATATAGGAATTTCTTGTTGTGACTTGGGTCCCATCCCCAAGTTGTTATTATGTATAAGAAAATATTCCAAAATTCAAAAAAATTCAAAATCTGAAACTCCTCTGGTCCCAAGCATTTTGGTTAAGGGATGCTCCACCTATATAAGTCTTTGAAAGAGTTCTGTTGTCAAATCTATTCATTTTTTCCTCGGAAGACTGGTACTTTTGAGATCTTATTTAAGAAATCCATACTTTCCCCAAAGTGACAAAAGTTTTCTGTTTTCTTTCACTAACTATGGGATTGGCTTTCACATTTAGATCCTGAATCTAGTTATTTGTGTGTGTGATAGGAGGTGGGACACTTTCCTACTTGTCTAGAAGACTGTGTACCTTCTGCTCGCTCCTCAAAACTTCTTCCCTCATTTCTTTCACGTACTGTTTCCTATGTCACAGAGAAAATAGAAGCAATAAAATGAGAACGTCCACAAACTCCACCCCGACCCCTCTCCCCCACCTGTCCCTGTGCCTGTGCCAGCCCGCTCCTGCTAATGCAGGTGGACCGTCCAGGTTTCTGTCAAGGCCAACCCCCAACCCCCATTTGAACTCCCCGTCCACCTCCCAGGTCTGCTCAGTGCTCCTTCTTCTCCTCCACCAGCAGCTTCCCCTCTCTGCTGGGTTTAGCTCATCACGCCACAAGAGTATCGCTAGTTATTCTTTAAAATCTGGAACGATAATTATCTCGACCCTCCTAATACCTCCCGTCTCTTTTTTCTTTTGCAGCAAAACTTTTCCAAGGCATTGTCTGTAGTGACTGTCTCCAATTTCTCTCCTTTCATTGGCCCTTGAACCCAGCCTGATCATGGTTTTGCCCCCACCAACTACCCCTCGAAAGTAGAGCTGACAGAATTTGCTGATGTAAACTGTTCCTTTTCAAGTCACCGATGACCTCTACATTCCTATATTCAATGGTCAATTTTCAGTCTTTATTTTACTTACCCTGTCACTTAAAGTGATTGATCTCACTCTCCTCCATGGAACATTTTCACTTAATGTTTCACTCTTATTTTCTTCCCCCTCTCTCGCCACACTGGAGAGCTCAAGGCTCAATCCTTGAACCACTTTTCTGTGTTCACTTGTTCTGGGAGTTTGGGAATCCTCACGGTGCTAATACCATTTATCCATTGATGACTCTCATGTATCTCTAGCCTGTACCTCTTCCCTGCACTCCAGACTCGTGTGTTCCACTGCGTCTTCAGCTTCTCCATTTTGGTGTTCAACAGACATCTCAGACACAGCCTGTCCATGAACAAACTTCCAATCTTTCCTTCTGAACTGGCTACACACAATCTTCCCTCTAAATGATAATTACATTCTTTCTGTTGTTCAGAACAAAAATTTTGAATCCTTTCTTTACTCTTTTTTTCCCTTTCAAAACTTATATCCAGGAAATTCAGAAAATTCTGGAAAATATCCAGGAATATCAGGAAATTCTGTGGGCTCTACTGTCAAAATATGTCCAGAGTCAAACTATTTCTCACCATCACTACCACTTCAATCAAAACCATCATTATTTATTGCCTGGATTTGCCAAAACTCTCTTTGTATTTAGGTCTTGCATCATGTTCTTTAATAAAGTTTAAAATATTTTTTCATAATCTTTTTTACCTTCTTCATTAGGGTAATTCCTAGATATTTTATCATCTTGTTACTGTTGCAAATATCTCATTTTCTAGTAAATTTTCTAGATGATTATTTCTGGTATAAGTGTATGTGTAAATTGATCTTGTATTCAACTACCTTGCTCACCTTTCTCAATATGCTGATAATTTGTCTATTGAGTCTGGTAGATTATCTATAAAGGTCATTTGGAAATAGTGATATTTTTGTCTCTTCTATTTTAATCCTTACATTTATTTTTGGTTTCACTCTATTACATTTTCTAGTAACAGTATTTATTTTACATTAAAATGTAAACAAAAACCCTAGTTGAAATTTTATTTAACTCAATGTATCCAAGATAGTAGGACTTTTCTAAGTTATTCATTCACACTTTCTTTCTATATCTCATTGCTTTCTCATGGATTTATTTCTTTTCTTTTCAAGAATACTTTACAGAATCCTTTCATTGTACATTAAAAATTATGAAGACTTGTGTGATTGAGAATATCTTTGTTTCACCGTTATATTAAAATTGTTTAGCTGCAGGTAAAATACTAAATTTGAAATTCTTTGCCTTCATGTTTAGAATTTCTATTTGCTTCTTTCTCAAATCTATCTGACTATATTTAATAGTCTATTTTTTTCTTGTTCATTTTTGATCTAATCTTTTATTTTTAAATAAATTGTTCATAGTTATTTTATACTTTGTTATAGATAATCCCAGTATCAGAAGCCTTTGGAGTCTAAATCTATTTTGGGTTGCTCCCTCTGACTCTCAGTAAGGGAAGTTTGCTTCTTCCTGATTTTTGTGTATCTATATATTTGTATATTGTCAGGTCCGATTTGCCTGAATTTAATCTGTGGGAGACCTGGAGGGCCTGAATCTAGGGTGGTTTCCACCGAAGAGAATCTGCGTTTGATTCTGCTGGGTGTCCTCAGTTGCTACGACCTGGAACCCTTTTAATTTAAATAGAGATTAATGTTTCTCTGACCATTCAGGAAGTACAAACTCAATACCAGATGCAAATGAGGAAAGGCCAGTGTTGCAAATTCTCAGGGGATTATGACTGGGTTTTTTCCTCCTAGCATCATGCTGGAGACAATTGTGTTTCCTAAGTGACTCCTGTCTCAGGCAAGTGGGTTTTTTTCTAAAGCCAGCACTTCACTAAGAACATGGCCCTTGAGTGGTGGCTTCATAGGAAGAGGTACAGTGGTCAGCTCTTACAACATTTCCAGTTTCCCGGGGCTAGTCTCCCACGCCCTGTGGGACAAGCTATTAATACTCAAAGTTCTAGGTTCTTGGGATCATCTTTGCCTCAGAACATTCATTCATTCATTCACTCGTCCATTCATTCAATGTATGTGTACTCGGGACTTACTCTGTTTCAGGCTTTGTTCCAGGGACTGGGCTTCACCAGGAAATAAAACAATCAGAGATCGCGTACAAATGAGAGCAGCCTTCATTTCCACCTTCATCGACCGTACTTGCTTCAGCTCTCTGTTTGTTGAAGGAGAGGGGGGCATAGGCTAGATTTAATTACTTATAGATTCAATATTGTATTTTAAAACATTTTACAATTTATTCAGCATCTGGATGTTTTCCATGGGGAGTTTTTCGGAATATCTGGTGTGAAACACTTCTGGAAATAAGCCAAATTTTTTATTTTTCAAACCCAATAACTTCAGTTGGTTCTTCTCAAATTATTATTTCACTCTCACAGTTTGAATATCCTTTCTTGGCTACTTGAAGATATGTATAAACGTACTTAATTTTTTTTCTCTGTTTGGCTAATTAATTCTTATTTCTCCAGTGTACTTTGTTCAGTTTATTGTATTACTTTATAGTATTTGCACACTTTAAATATATCATTGTTTTTTTCTCTGAGCTCATATTTCCTTGGTTCTATCAAAGCTGGTAATTGACCTTCTACCATAAATAATTATAAAACTGGAAAACAAAATATGCTACTCAAGTGTTTTCAAACATGAAACAATAGGCAGCACCAGACTGTGACCCCAGAGAGAATGAAAACACATGAAGTGAGCCCCACGACTGGACCAGCTTGCTGCCTGGTGGCAGTTTCTGGGTTATGGCGCGAGGGAAGTGCAGCAACGCTCAGCAGGCTCCCTGAGTGAGTAGACAGAGATCAGAGTTTGGGGAGGCAGAGGCAGCTAGAACTGGCTGGGCAGATGACTGGAGAAGAGGCAGCTACATGGGGTGAGGGGTGGAGAGATCAGAGGAGTCCCCTGGAATCTTTGGCCAAATAACGATCTGAACATGCTTGCAAGGAAATTCGACAACACCAGGGAAACAACCACTGAAAAGCAATAGGTTGAACAGTTCCCGGCGTTCTCACGGGGCTGGGAAGAGTTTACAATCCCACCGGTTGTGAGAGGCCTCACAATACAGAGGGCTGGACAGAGAGAGTCCTTAGAAGGGCCACGTCTTGGTAGCGAGGCTATTACCCCTAGCGTAAAGGCTGCTCTGGATCTACCCTTATGAATCTGGAAAGCAAGCCTCAAAGGGCTCAATCTGATCTGCAAGTAACTTACCTGTATGAAGAACACAGGCCAATACTTTAAAGGAATACAATAAAGTCCAGCATTTACCAACTTAATCTTCTTTCTGTTCAACATTTAAAATTTGTTTATAAGATATATTACTTAACCTCTCTTGAAACCATGAAGCCTTGAGTTAGGTCTTATTTAAATGTGTTTACCACACCAGAATATGATCAAAATACAAGAAATTTAGAGAGATTTAGTTGCTCAAGTACTCACAATACTTATATACTTTTAGTATCCTACATTCCAGGAGGTATGAACAACACTCTAAACCAGTGTTTCTCAATCGTTTTTTTTTATTATTATTATTGCTCCCCTATAGGAGCCTTTTAAACAATTTTTCATAATCACTCTATCCCTGTGAAATTTTAATATAACAGGCATAGTGTATACCTTTTTATGCTGGCTTATGCAAATGTATATTTCTATGCCTTAGCCATTAGAAGAATATGATTTTTCCACCTTCTTTGGGGCAATATTACTCCCATGGGAATGCATGCTAGTCTAGACCTTGTGTGTCAGTCACTTCAAGCACTGACAGTAGGGCCTTTATGAATATTTGCCTGCATTTCCATCTTCTAGCAACAAAAAATTAGAAATCAAAAATTTCAAAAAGCATTTCCAGTAGCATCCAAAGCATCAAATATTTAGGAATAAATCTGACAAAAGATGTTAAAAATCTGTACACTGAAAACTATAAAACATTGCTGAAACATATTAAAGAAGACCTAATTTAAATGGAGAGATACACCATGTTCATGCATTGGAAGATTTCAAGGTTGCTATGATATCAATTCTCCCCAACACTGATCTATAGACTTAATATATTACAATTTCAATCAAAGTTTCAGCAAGATATAAATGAACAAGCTGCTTCTAAAATTCATATGGAAAAGTTAAAAATTTAGCTAGAACAGGCAAAGCAATTTTGAAAAAGAGCAAAGTTAGGGGATTACGCTGTCTAATTTTAAGACTTGTACAAAGCTACAATAATCAAGACAGTGTGGTAATTGTGTAAGGATAGACACAGGAATTAGTGGAACAGAATAGAGAGTCCAGAAATAGACCACACACATATGGTCAACTGTTTTTTTGACAAAGCTGCCAAGGTATTTCAACAGGGAGAGGACAGTTTTTTCAACAAATGGTGCTGGAATAACTATATCCATATGGGAAAATATAAGCTTCAACACTTATCTCACACCATATGAAAATATTAACTCAAAATGAATCATATACCTAAGTGATCATATACATAAAACTATAAAATTTCAAGAAGAAAACACAGGGGAAAATCTTTGTGGCCTTGAGTTAGGCAGATATTTCTTATATATGTTTAAAGAAAGTATGAACATAAAAGAAAATAAACTGATAAATCGGACTTCATCAAAATAAAGAGCTTCAAAGCTTTGAAAGACACTGTTAAGAAAATAAAAAGGCTTGCCACGGACTTGGAGAAAATATTTGAATAACATATACATGATAAAGTTCTTATATTTAGAAAATATAAAGAATTCTTAGAATTCAATAATAAGATAATCTAATAAAAAGTAATTGAACAAACATTTCACCAAATAAAATATATCATGGCAACAAGAAAACACAAAAAAATGCACAATATAATTAGTTATTAGAGGAATGCAAATTAAAACCACAAGATACTAATACATAGTATTGGAGTATCTAAAGTTAAAAAAAAAAAAACCTGACCATACCAAGTGTTGACTAGGGTATGGAGCAACTGGAACTCTCAAACATTGCTGTAAGGACTGCAAAATGTTACGACCACTTTAGATAACACTGGCATTTTCTATAATAATACAAGTAAACCTATATTTTTCACATGACTCAGCACTCTTACTCCTAGGAATGCTATTTACCCAAAAAAAAGAAAAACACTATACATGAATGCTTATAGCAGTTTTATTTGTGATAGCCAAAAACTGTAAGCAATTACGAGCTATCAACCAGTGAATGGCTAAGCAAATTTTGGTATATCCATGCATCATAACACCCCTTGGCAATAAAAGCAACAAAATACTGATACATTTACTGACATCAATGAATCTTAAAAGCACTATGCTCAGTGAGAGAAGGCAGACCCAAAAGACTACATTCCAAATAATTCTATTTATATGAAACTGTAGAAAAGGCAAAACGATAATGACAGAGAGCAGGTCTGTCTTTCTGGGAGATGGCAGGGTGGGTAGCCGGAGGGGAATTCTGTACAAGAGAACTTTTAGAGGTGAAAAATTGTTCTGTGTCTTGATTGCATTGGTAATTACATGAATGTACCCATTTGCCAAAATTCACATCACTGGATGCTTAAAATAAGCAAATTATAGCATGTGAATTATACTTCAATAAAGCTGATTTAAAAAAAAACAACATGGCCCCTTTTGTGCCTCTTCCTAAATTTAGGAATGAACAGAAGGGGTGGGAGTTTGGAAGGCTCTCCTGGCTTTGCAATCTGTGTTCAACGACTCGTCCCCACTTGCCACAGGTGAGCCTGCCGCCAGGGCATTTCTGTCTTCCAAGATCCGCTCCCTCGCATGCAAGTGCTAGCCCATGAGTGGCATCCAGGGGGAGGAGGAGAGGGTGCTCAGTGTCCTCCCTGTTCTCCCACATGTTGCCACTCCTTCACTTTTCACCCACCCAGGCTCTGGGACTCCCCAATTTCTTTCCTCACCTTCGGCTTGCTCAAAGCTGCTGCTGCTGTTTTCCTTACCATCCATTTCCCTGTGAAGGGGGCAGTGACATGAGGGGATAGAAGACAGGAGGTGGGGAGGTTCAACTAGAAAGAAAGCTTGCTCAAAACCCATCCCCCAGTACCAGGCTCTCTCCCACTGTGCGTTTCACACTGCGCCTCCCACTCAATTTCGATCTTCCCAAAGGTTTCTCAGTTTTTGGACTAGATTCTGAGAGCCATCAACTGTCATCTGGCTTTTTGGGTCGAGTTCCCGGGAAAGAGCCAGCAGCCTGTGCTTATCCACAATCATTGCATTTAGTAAATTTCAAACTAATTTTTGTCTGGAATCTCTTTGTTTGATAAAAGCCGGGTTTGGAGTATGAATAGATGAGACGGTCAAGAGAAGCTCTGCTGGAAGCCAAGGTGGGGCCAGACAGGAAGAGAAGGAAGAGCCCAGGCTCAGAGAGCAGTGACATGAGGGGTGCAGGGACAGAGATGGGAGCGATGAGTTTGGGGCAACATGAGCAGGGCTGAGTGATAAAGTTGGAAAGTTGGAAAGCTGGATGGGGTCAGTTCACGGGGACTTCAGGTGACAATGGAGGAAGTTTGCTTTCTGTGGGCAGTGAGGAGCCAGGAAGCATTCCAAGGATTGAGCAGCATGAAGATCTGGTGTTTTGCTTCGTTCAGGCTTAAGAGCTAAAGCTTCCCAACGGAAAGGCAAAAAAAAAGTTGCTGGAGACAGGGGGCACCACACTGGGCTTTTGTTAGGAACGCTGGCTGGTGTGATTGGAAGCATTAATAGCAGATTTTGGGGGGTAAATTTTTATTTGTGGAGGAAGGTGTGTGAAAAGGTGTGGGAAATGACAGCCCAGTTGGGTCTCCCACTGTGCCTGAGGGGCTTTTCAGACTAAGTGGACTTGCCCATGGCTTTTCCAATAAACTGTCAAACAGGCTTCAGGATTGAGCAGTCGGCTCGGTCACTTCCCCCAAGCAACCTGCTTTCATCCTCGAAAGAACGCGAACAACCATCCAGCCAAGCGCTTGAGCCCTGAAATATGTGGACACTGGCTCAGCCTCTGGTCCCTATGTCAGGGTCAGATTGAGTTGACCGTGTGAGGCGCACATGCGCCCACCCCTTGGGTGATCGATAAATTGCTCTGATGGAACGCTTTCCAGGGGTCGTCTTGCTCTGCATCTCTACTCTCTGACCGTTGGGTTTTTTTAGGTCACAAAGAGGGAGAGAGACAGAGAAAGAGCTTAAGAAATTATTTCTCAATCTCAGACTGGGAGCCAAGTAACTTTTCCTACTAATTGTTCTGCGAGAGTGGCCTTTGCCCGTTCTCCTTCAACACAACAGCCTCTTGTCACAAATCATTCATTGTGGCCTGCAGAAATTACACACCAAATTCCCAGCTTGGCCATTAGTGTCAAATAATAGATCATTAATAGACTTTTCTTAATTGAACATTTATAGAATAGTCCAAGAACACGCCTGGGTCTCTGCAGGTCTGCTGCAGAAGCAGGTATGGAGACGGAGTGGCCTGTGTCTTGATTGGGAGCCAGACACCTAATAGATGACTACTTTGGACAGCCAACTTCTCATCTTCATTAGCAAATGCATGTCTAGATTTGATATCAATGTTAAAAAACAAACAACCACAACAAAAATCTCTCCTGAACTCAAAGTTCTCACATTTCAAATCTTTGGACTGATTGGAGAAATCAAAATGAAATTTACTTGGAAAGCAGCACGTATGAATGGTGTTCGTGCACATGCACCGGCTTTATTGGGTTAAAAAAAAGAAAGAAGCCTGAACACACCATCTTAAGATACACTAATACACGCCCCCACCAACCACAACACACTTTCTTCCCCAATGTAAAACATGGAAATATGGTGCAAATCACCCTGGAAATGTGGGTGGAAAGAAAATGTACACTCTAGTTGACATAATCAACACATACCGATTACTGTTTTTCTAAATGCTTATGAGTCTTTTGCATTTCTTCCGTGTAATTCGGTATCAGAGTTAATGACATATCCTAGTTCCCTCTGGTTCAGAAGCACCTTGATTCTTGAAAGTTTTTGCTCCCTTCAAGACAGCTTATCTGCAGCAATAACTACCAATAAATCTCTCAGCATGAGAAATAACAGGGTGGAACGACTGTGATGAATGGAGAGCAGTCGGTTCCTCACTGTTCATCTCCATAATCTTCACTGCTACGTAAACAGTATGACACAGATCATGATTCACGTCCCAGTCAGTTCTCACTCAACACTGATTCCAGAGAAATTCTCCCAAATAAACTGTTTTATTAGAGTGACAAGGCAACAGCAAGAAAATGGCAAAAGACCATGATAGTCTGAACTTGTGAGCTTGTGTGTGAGAAAGAGGCCTAGGGAGAAAGAGAATGAATCTCTGTGAGATCAGACACACTTAGCAGCATGTCTAATAAACAAATACTCTTCTGAGAATGGTTAAACTACTTGCTTTTAATTATTTTTGTCAGAACCCATGTTAGTCTGAGTTAGCTGATACCAGGAACAAAGAGTAAATTCCACATTATGTGCTTCACGTCCTTCCTATTTTTAACATCCTATGACTTACAAGTATTAAATCAACATGATCGTTGTAGAGATGCTGAAGGGCTGGGGTTAGGTAGATACCCTAAAAATATCCGAGAACTGATAAGATCATATTCCAAACAAGTCCAGACTTATCTCATCTCTACCCAGTTGGAAGAAAATCCTCAGTGTAAGAAAATAATTTTCAGGCAGGCACCTGGAGGAATCTGTGATTGCCAAAACATTTCCAGTGAACCACTTTCCCTCCCGGGATAGATGGCACTGGTCCATTTGCATAATGTCCTAATGCCAGAAAACCAACCGGAGTAGACAAGATCTGCCTGTCTGTTCCAAGCCCCGAGGAAGCCAGACACTCCTCCAAGCTTTCTTTCCCTTTAGGATTGCATCAGTTCCCACTGTTTGGGGTTATTTTTAAACATTGGTTTAAAATATCATAGCCCAGCTGTTCAATATCACAACATATATATAATAGTTGTTATTCCTTGAAGAGCTAAAGTGAAATGACCCAAAAGGCCAATTTTCCCCACTAATCAAGGTATTCATTCTTGAAAAGTTGCCATTGTGCTGTGACACTTATATTTCCTTGTTTTTCTAATGCAAAATTTGAAATACAGTAGGGATTTAATTTTTAGTTTTTCAGGCTTGGATACCAAGGTCTAGGTACGTCTCAATTATGTGTGTTAACAACAAACTGAGCCTGGACAGGTCAAATCCACAGATAATTCCCAAAGTGCATAGAGCCCAATTTAGTCCACCAAACTTCTTTTAATGTGATTTGATACCTTAAAAATTGTCAGAATGAGCATCTCACTTATAAAATAGTCAAAAGAGGGGCCACTGCAAAACAGGATGGTGAGGAAGGAAGGGACCTAACACAGACCCAGGGGCCAGACTGCTATGGGTTCAGATCCAAGCCCTGCCGCTCACCGGCTTAGCTGAATGACCTTGCTCAGCCTTCTCCTCTTTCACCCGCACATGGAACCACCTCCCAGGGTTGTTGTGAAGACTAGGCGGATTGCATACATGAAGCTCTTGGAACCACCTCCCAGGGTTGTTGTGAAGACTAGGCGGATCACATATGTGAAGCTCTTACGAAGGTGCCTGGGCTGTGGTAAGTGTGAGGTGGGGTTTGCCACCAGCATCGTGGCAAACTGACATAAGCCCTTTCTTGTTTGTTGATCCTCACAAAATCCCTAGGAAGGAACACTCATTCTACGGATGAGGAAACTGAGACTTAGGAGGATTAAATAACTACTCAGGAACGTGACTAGAAAGAAAGAGCCAGGAGTATTTGCTTGTTTTCTCCTTCGTGCCGTTGCTCTCCATGGTAGATATTGTATTTCACATCTTTTCTGAGCTGACCAAAAGGTTTATTTCAAGGGCTTTCAATTACCCTTTTTCTCTCCTTCTTTTCATCCTTTCTTTTCTCCCTTTCTCCTTTTTTCCCACAAGTATATATTTAGCATCTCTCATGGGCAAAACACCCTCTTAATCCTCATGAAATAGTTCCATAGCATTAAAAAGCAAGAGGAGGCCTCCTGCTGCCCAAGTCTCCCCGAAGGGGAGAAGGCTCCACGTCCTTGCCTTTCTTTGCTGTGGACTAAAAGCTCACAACTTCACTGTCCCTTCAGGCTCCTTCAGTGGCTCCCTAGAAAGGAGCCATTGCTGCAGTCAGAGATAGAGAAGTCGTGTTCACGTGCCCACAAACAGCTCTGAAGTGGAGTCTTCATCAAGGCTCTCATCTAAAAATGGAGCCCCCCGCGGTTGTTCTCTCCCTAAACAGTGCATTTTTTTAATGATACACAAAACCCTGGCTCACAAGCACTATGTGTTCCAGACTTTCCCAGACAGTGCTGACTTTAATGTCATCGTATTCTTTTCAAAGGAGATAATTCATTAAATGTGAGCCTGTAAGAAAAATTCCCTGTCTTCACACTCAACACAGAGCATTTCTGTAACCAAGTGTCGGGGGGAGCTTCCCACACCAACCAATTCTCCAGTTCTATGCGGACACCAACCGAGTGTTCCATAATTCAGTTCAATTCTGATGCTATCTACTCAGGGTCAGCACGATCCCACAGGTTAAGGGCTCAAGCCCTCAAGACTGTCCCTCCCAACGTCAGATGCCAATCACAGTGAGATCCCTAGTTTACCCACAACTTTTATCTGACTTGACTACAAACTGGAGGGTTCTATGGCCCCCTCTTCCATTTTGATCAATTGCGAGAACAGCGCACAGAACACAGCTCGCATACGCACCCCATCGTGTGGCTGTGTTCATCAACCCAGAAGCTCCTCAAAGCCCATACTTCAGGGATTGTTACGGAGGCTTCGTCACACAGGCATGATGGATTATTCACTCAATCTCCAGTCTCTCTCCCCTCCAACAAAGTATGGGGGTGAAGCAAAATGCTCCAAGCTTCTAATCCTGGCTTGGTCTTTCTGGTGACCAGCCCCCACCCAGAGTCACCTTGTTAGAACAACAGATGCTCCTATCACCCGGGAAATTCCAAAGGATTTAGGAGCTCTGTCTCAGGAGCCAGGGTCAAAGACCAAATATTAGAACAAAAGATTTTCCTAGCACCCCTATCACTTAGGAAATCACAAGATTTTAGGAGCTGCCAGGAACCAGGAGCAGAGAACAATACCTATATATTTCTTATTATGTTGCAAAACCCAAATGTAATTTTTCAAAAATGTGTATAACTGCTGCCTTTTCTAGAGAAAGAAAGAAAAAAAACCAAGAAAAGGATCTCCTCACCAAAAATATGATCAGCGTAGGATCACTTCCCTGGCTTCACGAAGAAGCCACCTCCAGCATCAGTGTTGTCCCAGAAATCTAACCGTTTTATATTTTCAGAACCTTCACTTCAATCCAGCCAAAAGGAATTAAGCTCACCTGGTTTTACTGTGCATTTGTGCGCATGTGCGTGCGTTGTACATGCATGTGATCATGGCAATTTCCTTCCATGGCTGGTGAGGTTCTGAGCCTGGTCTCGTAAATACAAGGCCTGGGTCCTCATGGCAGCAGGGCTGCCTGGGCATGCCGTGGTCACAGATGTGACTCTGAGTTCCGGATGGTAGCTTTCCATGCTAATGTGATGGACATGATCCTTGCGGGTGGTGTTTCCTGCTAGTCCACGTTCTCCGGGAAAGACAGATCACATCTGCCTTACAGCCTCCAGCAGGGCTGGGGGTGCTGGGACAGGAAGGCAGCCGATCCCGCCACCCACCCCTGCATCTTGGCGGCTGTGTAGACACGTGGCCACTTCCTCAGAGAAGAACGCCACCCTTAGGGGATTCGGAGCTGCTGGTCATAGTGGTTTTTGATCCCCGCTGTCTGTCCCTGTCCCACCACTCTGCCCCAGTGGACATCTGGCAGGAAGTAGGGCCTCGAGGCAGGCAGCTGTGGCTAGAGATCTCCCCGAGGGAAGTGTCCCAGATGGCTCAGAACAGCCTCAGGAAACTGGGATGGAGTTTTAGAGGGCTAAAGACGACGGCAACTTGGAGATGGCGTATCCTAACTTTTCTGCGTCCCTGAAGAATAGAGCCAGCTGGCTCTCCCGCCTCACCCAGTTGACTAGTGACAGAGCAAGCTGCACTTGCTTCAGACTGTCCCATATAGGACTAGATAATTGTTTTAAATGTAATGGGTATCACAGAGAAAAATGGATGCAAATGATTTTGCCAACAGGGGAGAGGAATAATGAGTGGCTTTAAAAAAAAGCAAACACCAGAGGCTCTAGGACTAGATGTGTGGCCCCTCGTCTGCCATTCCCACCGTTAGACTAAAGGGGTCTCCCCAGGATCCCTCCAGAAACTGTCCTGGCAAACCTGAATCTTCTAAGACACTGGCTTTCAAACCTGGGCACGTAGCGGTCACCTGGGGCTTAAAAGGAATGCAGATATCTGGTCCCACCCTAGAGAATTTGATTTCATAGGTTGGGGGAGCGTGGGTGTGGGAATCTCTCAAAGCTCCCCGGGTGATTCTGATGTGCCACCAAGTTTGCTGTTGAGACATGAGCTTCCCTCAGCCCCTCTCCTCCTGTCACCTGCCCACCTTCCCAGGGCTACCCAGTCATGTTTATGACAGTAGCTTACCACCCAACCCCTGGGGCTCCCTGGGGCATTCACAGATGTGGCCCACACCACCATGGTTCACTTTTTGGGCCTGAGCCCTAAGTGGATCCTCAGAGCCAGTAGGCCTTGGAGAGGGACACAATGGCTCACAAAGGTTCTCCTCTTTGAAACGCAGCCCAAGCAAACTGGCATTGCCCTAAAGGGTGGGATGAAAAGAAAGGCATGCTCACTTGGCCTGTGAGAGCATCCTCTCACCCTTCGACTGCCTTTGCCCAGCTGTGATTGTGTAGGTCCCTTAGCCACAGAAAACAAAGCAAGGGACTTCATCAAGAATAGCCTTCAAGTGAGGGAGTTTCATTTTGTGGTCGTGGTCAGCGGAGGTGAGAGAAGATGGTGCCTGAGCTAAGGCCTCCCATGGGGACCGATGAGGAAGACTAGTATGTCTTAGAACCAATGCATTGGTGACAGATTTGGGGGAGGGGACAGATTTGGTGATGGAAGAATTTAGGAAACTTTTAATGTTTACATCCGATGACTGAGAATATTGTGATCCAGGGAGGCTTAAGAACCACTCGTCTAAGGAAACTGAAGAGGAGAAGAGCCACCAACCAGGAGAGAGAGTTGCCTTAGACACTGTGCAAGGTTTTGCAGCTTCTTTTAAAATGCCCCAGGAGGCCTGGAATTTCATGTATAATTCTGGCACCTGTCAACAAACTCTAAGGTTAGCCCACACAAGGAATGAGGAAAAAGGGTGAAATAACTGTATTTAAAGGTTTCTGGTTTGACACTCCACGTGAGGCTCCTGACCTTAGCTAAATTGGAGAGTTGGATGACTGTGCGGGGGACAAGCGTGAAGCCGGCCCTGACCTC
The DNA here is from genome assembly GCA_004363605.1 of Indri indri. Taxonomy (NCBI): domain Eukaryota; kingdom Metazoa; phylum Chordata; class Mammalia; order Primates; family Indriidae; genus Indri; species Indri indri. Next base: position 12,312 of record RJWJ010019731.1, on the reverse strand, counting down.
TCCTTGTAATTCCTGAAAGTCTCTATAGTAATGATTCTATTAAATAAATAGCTTTGCAAAGGCTATATAATTATGGCTGTCATAATCATTAATGTAATTTACCAAATGGCAGAAACTATTAATACTGCAGCTCGCTTGGTTCCTTAAAAGGCATAGGGAATTGGTAGGAAATGCCAAAACTCTGAAATGTTTTTTGTTACAGCCCAAGAGAACAATGAGGATATTGTCACACGTTCAAATGAGACAAATAAAATAGGGAAAGAATTCCTTTTCTTTAAAAAAAACCCAAACACTTTTTTTCTGATTGCAAAAATAACACACGGCCATTGTGAAAATTGTTAAAATGTAAGAAAAGTAAAAAGAAGAAAATAAATGCCAACCATAATCCCAACAGCCACAGGTAATTATTATAAATATTTTGATGTATTTTCTTTTTTTCTTTTAAATATGCTTATTTTTTACATATTTGGGAATCATGTTGTATATAGCATTTTATATCCTAGGCTTTTTTCACTTAGTATTATAATTAAGGTCTTTTCCACTATTATTAAATATTCTCCAAAAACATGATCGTAATAGCTCTTTTCTTTATAAATATTGCTTCAGTAGAAATATCATGGTGCATATAAATTATATTTCTTATGTTCTCAAGATATATCATTAGTTTTATGTTTAAATGCAATCACAGAAACTGAGCCTTTCTACCTCTTTCTTGTCTCTGTTGTATAGATCTTTCAGTAGAAGCTCTCTTAAATGCTCTCCACTTAACCAACTCTCCAGGTTAATTGATGAACTTCTATTTATTTATCCATGGCCAGCTACATCCTTCTGGCTAGCAGACTGCTTTAATATACTGACACACTTTTGCTCTTATGAGTTGATTGTTATGCTTACCAAGAGTTGGCTGAGTTTATTCCCAAACCTGTTTATGCCACTTGTACGTATTAAAATAATTACACAATTTAATTATATGCTATACAAACTGATAGAATCTCTGTGTGAAAAGAGTTGTTATTTCCATGAATATAAAGTAGAATGCTTTGGAAATAGTCTAAAGTCACTTAAAATATTTTTTATTTAAAGATAAATGTGGGCAAAAATTAATCATTTCCATACATTAGCAATCTATAATTTGAGACTGAATTTTTCAAAAACAGCATTTACAATGGCTCACAAGAAATAAAATGCTTATATATAAATCTAACAAAACACATACAAGATTTATATTTACTTAAAACTACAAAACACAAATGAAATTAATCAAAGATCTAAATAAAAGGAAAGATACACTATCTTCACTGGTTGGAAGACTCGACATAGTAAAGGTGTCAATTTTCCCCAACTAGATCTATAGATTTAATGCAATTCTAATAAAATTTTGGCCATATCATATATACAAAAGTTGATTCAAAACTTAAGATGGAAAGGCAAAGGAACTAGGATAGCTTAAATAATTTTGAAAAAGAAGAATAAAGTTGGATTAATCACACCACTACAATAATCAAGACAGTATAATATTGACAAAAGGATAGATCAATGGAACAGAATATAGTCTAGAAGCAGACCCACATGGTATGGCCAACTGATTTTCTTTACATTTAATTCTTAAAAATTTATTTATTTATTATTAGTTTTATTCAACACATAATAATTATGCATATTTATGAAGTACAGTGTGATATTTTGATACTTGTGTACAATGTGTGATCAAATCAGGGTAATTAGAAAACTCATCACCTCAAATATTTATCATTTCTTTATATTGGGAACATTCAAAATCCTCTCTTCTAGCTATTCAAAAATATTCAATAAATTGTCATTAAGTAGTCACCCTACAGTGCTATAGAATAGTAGAACTTATTTCTATCTTGCTGTAATTTTGTATCCATTAACTAATCTCTGCCTTTCCCTCCTCCCCACTACCTTTCTCAGTCTTTAGTAAATAATTATTCGATTTTCTGCTCCTGTGAGATCTATTCTTTTTTAACTTCCACATGTGAGTGAGATCATGTGCTATTTAATTTTGCATGTCTGGTTTATTTCACTTAATGTAATGTCCTCTGGGTTTATCCATGTTGCCACCAATGACAGAATTTTATTCTTTTTCATGGCTGAATGGTGTTCCATTGTGTGTATATTCCACATTTATCTGTTGATGGACACAGGTTGATTCTGTATCTTGGCCATTGTGAATAGTGCTTCAGTAAACATTGAAGTGCAGATATCTCTTTGACTTCCTGATTTCCTTTCTTTTGAATACCCAGTAGTGGGATTGCTGGATCATATGGTAACTCTATTTTTAGTTTTCAGAGGAATTTTTATACTGTTTTCCATGGTGGCTATACTAATTTATATTTCTACCAACAGTGGCTATACTAATTTATATTTCTACCAACAGTATATAAGAGTTTCCATTCCTCTACATCCTCACCAGCATTTGATATTTTTTGTCTTTTTGTAATAGCCATTCTAAATGGAGCAAATGATATCTCATTGTGGTTTTGATTTGTATCTCCCTGGTGATTACTGATGTTGAGCATTTTTTTATACCTGTTGGCCATTTATATGTCTTATTTTTAGAGATGTCCATTCAGATCATTTGCTCATTTTTAAATTGGATTATTTAGTGTTTTGATGTTGAGTTGTTTGAGTTCCTTGTATGTTCTAGATATTAATCCCTTGTTAGATGAATAGCTTGCAAATATTTTCTCCCATTCAACTGGTTGTCTTTTCACTCTGGTGATTGTTTCATTTGCTGCACAGAAGTTTTTTGGTTTGATATTATCCACTTTATTTTTGTTTTTGTTGCCTGTGCTTTGGAGGTTTTATCCATAAAATCTTTGCCCAGACCAATATCCTAAAGCATTTCCCCTATATTTTCTTCTAGTAGTTTCATAGTTTCAGGTCTTACATTTAAGCATTTAATTCATTTATAGTTTATTTTTGTATATAGCAAGAGATAAGGATCTAGTTTCCTGCTTCTGCATATGGATATCCCATTTTCCCAGCATCATTTATTAAGACTGTCTTTTCCTCAAGGAATGTTCTTGGCAACTTTGTGGAAAATTATTTAACTGTTAATGCGTGGATTTATTTCTGGGTTCTCTATTCTGTTCCATTGGTCTATGTGTCTGTTTTTATGCCATTACCATGCTGTTTTAGTTACAATAGTCTTGTAATATATTTTGAAATTAGGTAGTGTGATGCCTCCAGCTTTGTTATTTTTGTTCAAATTGCTTTGGCTATTTGGGGTCTTTTGTGGTTCCATATTTATTTTAGAATTACTTTTTCTATTTCTGTGAAGAATGTCATTAATATTTTGATAGATATTGCATTGAATCTGTAGATCACTTTGGGTAGTATGTCATTTTTAACAATATGTCTTCCAATCCATGAACATGGGATGTCCTTCCATTTTTTTTGTGTGTCCTCTTTAGTTTTTTTAAATCAGTATTTTATAGTTTTTCTTGTAGAGATCTTTCACCTCCTTGGTTAAATTTTTTTTCTAGGTATTCTTTGTAGCTCTTGTAAATGAGATTGCTTTCTTGATCCGTTTTTCAGCTAGTTCATTGTTGATACATAGAAATACTATCGATTTTTGTATGCTGATTTTATATCCTGCAACTTTACTTGATTTGTTTATAAGTTCCAAAAGTTTTTTGATGGCATCTTTAGATTTTTCTAGTATAAGATCATGGCATCTGCAAACAAGGATAATTTGACTTCTTCTTTCCCAATTTAGATGCTCTTTATTTCTCTCCTTGCTTGATTGCTCTGGCTAGGACTCTAGTACTATGTTGAATAAGAGTGTTGACAGTAGGCTTTCTTGTCTTGTTCCAATTCTTAAAGAAAAAGCTTTCAGCTTTTCCCCACTCAGTATGATGTTAGCTGTGAGTTTGTCATATCTGGCCTTTATGGTGTAAAACTAAGTTCCTTATATACCTAATTTGTTGAGAGTTGTTATCATGAAGGGATGCTTAATTTTGTCAAATGCTCTTTCTGTATCTATTGAGATGATTATATAGCTTTTGTCCTTCATTCTATTGATGTGATGTATTATATTTATTGATTTGCATATGTTGAACCATCCTTGCATCCCTGGGATAAATCCCACTTGATCATGGTGCATTATCTTTTTTATGTGCTATTAGATTCAGTTTGTTAGTATTTTGTTGAGGAGTTTTGCATTTGTTCATTAGGAATATTGGCCTCTAGTTTTCTTTTTTGTTGTGTCCTTGTCTGGTTTTGTTATCAGGATAATAACCAGCCTCATAGAATGAGTTTAGAAGAATTCCCTCCTTTTCAATTTTTTTGAATACTATGAGAAGAATTAGTATTAGTTCTTCTTGAGAAGTTTGGTAGAATTCATCAGTAAAGTCCTCTTGTCCTGTAGTTTTCTTTGTTGGGAGACTTTTTATTACTGATTCAATCTCATTATTAGTTATTGGTCTCTTCAGGTTTTCTGTTTTGGCTTGGTTCAATCTTGGTAGCTTGTATGTATACAGGTATTAGAAAGCCCCTATGTTTTCCAATAGTTGTCATGATCTCTAATGATCCTGTGTATTTCTGTGGTGTTAGTTGTAATGTCTCCTTTTTTGTTTCTGATTTTACTTATTTGGGTCTTTTCTCCTTTTTTTCTTAATTAGTCTATCTAAAGGCTTATTCATTTTGTTTGTCTTTTCCAAAAACAAAAAACCCAACTTTTTGTTTGTTGACCTTTTTTTAGAGATGGGGTCTTGCTCTGTTGCCCCGGCTGGAGTGCAGTGGCATGATCATAGCTCATTGCATCCTCAAACTCCTGGGCTCAAGCAGTCCTCATGCCTCAACCTCCCGAGTAGCTGGGATTACAGGCACATGCCACCACATACAGCTAATTTTTTTTTTTTTAGAGATAGGGTCTCACTATGTTGCCCAGGCTGGTCTCAAACTCCTTGCCGCAAGCAATCATCCTGCCTCAGCCTCCTGAGTCACCAAGAGTACAAGTGTCATTGATCTTTTGTAATTTTTTTAGTCTCAATTTCATTTATTTCTGTTCTAATCTTTATTATATTTCTGTTCTAATCTTTATTATTTTTTCCTTCCACTAATTTTGAATTTGATTTGTTTTTGCTTTCTAGTTCCCTGAAATACATTGTTCAGCTGTTTATCTGAAATCTTTCTGCTTTTCTGATATAGGCATTTCTTGCTGTAAACTTCCCTCTTAATACTGCTTTTGCTGGATCTCGTAGGTTTTGTTATGTGTTTCTATTTTCATTTACGTCAAAAAATTTTTTAAACTTTCTCCTGAATTTCTTCATTGACACATTGGTCATTCAGAAGAATGTTCTTTAATTTCCATGTATTTGTATAGTTTTGAAAGTGCCTCTTGTTATTGATTTCTAGTTTTATTCCATTGTGGTCAGAAAAGATACTTGAAATTATTTAGAGTTTTAAAATTTTTTTGAGACTTGGGTGTTGTGGCCTAATATATGATCAATCCTGGAGAATGTTTCATGTACCAATGAAAAGAATGTGTATTTTGCAACTGTTGGATGGAATTTCCTGTAAATATCTGTTAGGTCCATTTGGTCTATAGTGCAGTTTTAATCCAGTGTTTCTTTGTTGATTTTCTGTGTAGATGATCTATCCAATGATGAGAGTTGGGAGTTGAAGTTCCCAACTATTATTGTATCACAGTCTATATCTTCATGTAGATCTAATAATATTTGCTTTATATATCTGGGTGTTCTGGTGTTGGGTGCATGTGTATTTACAATTGTTATATCCTCTTGCTGAATTGATCTCTTTATCATTATATGATGATCTTATTTGTCTCTTTTTACAGTTTTTGACTTAAAGTCTGTTTTATCTGAAGTAAGTATAGCTACTCCTGCTCACTTTTGATTTGCATTTGCATGGGATATCTGTTTTCATTCCTTTACTTTTCAGTCCATGTGTGTCTTTACAGGTGAAGTGAGTTTCTTGTAGGCAACATATAGTTTGGTCTTGTTTCTCAATCCCTTCAGCCAATTTATATCTTTTAATTGAGAAATTTACTACATTTACATTGAAGGCTATCACTGATATGTGAGGGCTTACTCCTGTCATTTTGTTAATTGTGTTCTGATGGTTTTGTGTATCCTTTGTTTCTTTCTTCCTCTGTTATTGTTTCTCTTTGCAATTTGGTAGTTTTCTGTGGCGATAAATTTTGATTACTTTCTCTTTCTCCTTGTGTATCTGTTCTACCAGTGAGGTTTATACTCTCCTGTGTTTTCATGATAGTAGATATCATCTTTTTCTTTACAGATATGGGACTCCCTAGTGTTTCTTATAATGTGGATCTAGTGCTGATGAATTCCCTGTTTTAGTTTGTCTAGAAAATACTTTATTTCTGAAGCTATTTCTGAAGAATAGCTTCACTGGGTATAGTATTCTTGGATGCCAGTTTTTTTTCTTTCAGCATTTTGAACTTATCATCCCATTCTTTCCCGGCCTATAAGGTTTCTGCTAAGAAATATGCTGTTAGTCTAATGGGGATTCCCTGATGCTTCTCTTTTGCTGTTTTTAGAATTCTCTCTTTGTATTTATCTTTTGACAATTTGACTATAATGTGTGTCAGGAAGGAAGTTTGGGGTTGAATCTATTTAGGGACTTTTGACCTTCCTAGATCTGGATATCCATATCTCTACCAAAATTTGGGAAGTTTTCAGCTATTGTTTTATTAAATAGATTTTGTATGCCTCTTTGCATCTCTTCTTCTTAAAGTCCCATAATGTGAATATTTGTTTACTTTATGTTGTCTTATAAATCCTGAAGGCTTTCTTCATTCCTTTTTATTTTTTTCTTTTTCTTTTCTTTCTTTCTTTCTATTTTTTCTTTTTGTCTGACTGAGTTATTTCAAATGACCCATCTTCAAGTTCAGAAACTCTTTCTTCTACTTGATCTACTCTGTTGTTGAAACTTTTGATTGTATTTTTTATTTCATTCAGTAAATTCCTCACCTCCAAAATTTTTGTTTTGTTTTTTAATAATATTTATCTCTTTATTGAATTTCTTATTCAAATCATGATTTGAATTGTCCATCTTTATTCTCATGTATCACACTAAGTTTCCTTAAGATCATTATTTTAAATTCATTTTTCAGCATTTTGTAAATTTTCTTTTTTGGGGATCTGTTACTGGAGAATTATTATGCCCCTTTGGAAATGTCATGCTTCCTTGCTTTTTTCATGCTTCCCTATGTTGGCATCTGCACATTTGGTGGAACAGTCACCTCTTCCAATTTTAAGGAGTAGCTTTCGTAGGGAAGAACTTATTCCTGTAGATGGCTAAAGTGTTGGTTGTGTAAGGTACATTGGCTTTGGTTCTGCGAGGACACAGTGGTATAGTCTCCATGCAGTTTCTTCAGCTATGTCAGCAATGTAAGCCATGTCAGTGGCTTAGACTGTGGGAGTTTGCATGGTGGTGACACAGCTTTGCCAGGAGTGAGCTTGTCAAGCTGGTTCATAGGCCAAAGATGTGTATGTGCACACAGGAGTGGGCATGCAGGCTGTTTCTCTGGCTGAGTGTGTAGGTGCACGGTGGGTCAGCGGTCTCAGGGACTGGGTTGAGGCCACAGGGCTGTGTGTCTGGCTAGGGGCATGGGTACATGGAAGCTCAGTGGCTTGAGGACATTTCCACCAGGGTGGATCTATTGGGCTGTTTCTCTAGCCAGGGGCACAGTGGCCAACAAATTTTTGACAAAATTACAAAAGCAACTCAATGGAGGAAATACAGTTTTTCAACAAATGTGTTAAAACAATTGGACAGCCATATACAAAAGTATAAATTTCAACCAATACTGCACATCTCATACAAAAGTTAACTCAAAATGGATCAGAGATCTAAATGTAAAACTAAATGTAAACCTTCTAAAAAGAAAACATAGAACATCATCTTTGTGTTCAAAGAGTTCTTAGACATAACACCAAAAATGTGATACATGAAAGAAAATATGGATAACTTTGACTTTTAAAAAATTAAAAATATTCACTTTTCCAAAGAAAAATTGTTAAAGGGATTTAAAAAAAAAAAGCCACAGACTTGAAGAAAATGCTTGCAAATCACATATTAACAAAAGATTTTATTAAGACTATATAAAGAACTCTCAAAACTCGACACTCAGAAAATAACAATCCAATTTAAAAATGGATAAAAGACATGAACAGACACTTTACCAGAGAGGCTGTAAGGATGATAAATAAACACATGAAAAGATGTGCGCCACCATTAACCATTAGGGAAACCCAAATTTAAACCATAACATGATACCAGTACACACTTTTTGGAATAGCTAAAATTAAAAATGCTGACAATACCAAGTGCCATGAATCAGAGCACCTGAAACTTTACCATATTACTGGTGGCAATGCACTCAGGAAATTATTAATAGTTTGGCAATTTCTTATAAAGTTAAACATACACTTGATATATGACCCAGCAATATCACTCCTAAGTATCTGCACTACAGAAATGAAAACATACATTCTTGCAAAAACCTATACATGACTGTTTATAGCAGCTCTATTCATAATATTCAAAACTAGAAATAACCTGAATGCCCTTCAATAGGTGAAGGTATAAACAAATCATGGTATATCCATACAATGGAATATTACCCAGCAATAAAAAGAAATGAATTACTGTAATATGCAACAACCTGGGTGACCCTCAAAGACATCATGCTAAGTAAAGAAGCCAGGCTCAAAAAGTTACATACTCTGTAATTCCATCATATAACATTCTTGAAAACACAAAGCTATAGTGATGGAGATCAGAGCAGAGGATTTCAGGGGGATCATAATCAAGGAATAGTTTATGGGAATTTTAGGGGGTGAGGGATTGTTTTGTATCCCAATTATGGTGGTGATTACATGAATGTGTTAAAATTTATGGAACTGTACACCAAAACAAAAAAATGTCAATTTTACTATATGATAATTTAAAAGTAAACTTTAAAAATTAGACAACTATAAAAGATTGGAGGAAAATCTTAAATCTTACAAATCTAGAAGGTTTCTGTACTCAGATTATTTTGAAAGTGCTGCAAGTTCTAGCTCCACTTGAAAGATACTAAAATAGCCATGAAAAACACTTTATGGGTATATTTCATTCAAGAAAGATGATGAAGGATTCTAATCAATAGACCATGCAAGAAGAAAAGACTATGGTCCTGCATCAAGATTCCTGAACATGTGTTTATATATTTTAAATTAAAATAGAGCATTTTCATGTTTTATAATTCCCTACAAATTTTGATTGACCACTTAACTCAGGTCATAATTTCATTGGATAAGAATTTTATGAGACTTTTTACTGTAATTATTTACTTTTTTAAAGTACCAAACTCACAATCTGTTTATGTGAAATATCTTTATTTTGGAATAAATTTTCTTAATGGTATTTTGCTACATCTTACCCTTCGCCTTAAGACAAGGAAAGCTGGATTTTAGGTGTACACCACTTGAACCAAGTGGATTCCATGGATGAGACAAAATATTGCTCCAGGAGACAGGGTGAAGACCACCCAGTGTTTGTCTCTAGTTTAGTGCCTTTGTTGCTATGCAACAAATTTAAGACAAAGGAGTAAGGTTACTTATTGATTGAATTGCCCAATATTCAACCTGAATATTGAATATCAAATTATTCTCTGGTATTCAAGCAGTTATTAGCACAAATGTAGTATGTTTATGTTAGCATTCCTAGGCCAAACAAAAAGGATAGAAAAATTTTAAACCTGTCGAAGACATACAAGATAAGATGAAGTCACTTGTAGTCTTCAAAGTCTGTCCACATCCGCACAGCCGTCTGTGAGTACCAGATCACCTTTGTTGTAGCTACTGTGATAACAAAGCTATAGGATAAGCAAGGGTGGTGTCTCCATGCAGGAATTCCTGCCTGGCATTTCTTGGGAAATGTATACATTTTTCTAAATCCCAAGAAAAATCAGTCAGAAAATTGGGAAAACTGGAAAAAAATGTTATATTTTTCCCACAAATAATTAAGGTTAATTCACACAGAGATGTAATTTGTTCAAAGGAATCCAGTGAGGTCAAGCAAGGGCTGACTAGAGAGGAGGTGGAGGCTGACGTTTCTGGAAACTGGAAAAGGAATGTAGTAGCCACTGGTCTCCTGAGTCAGAGCTGCCTGTAGCTGTTGCCTGTTGTGTGTGTTCCTGGCTCGTCTGCTGCTAGAGATGAGTCACCCTCACAGATAAAATAAATATTGGAAAATGTATCCGCTTCGTTACTTTATACAAATCCTATTAGTAGTGTTCCAAGAAATAGAAGTTTCAGAAGCAAAATTAGTTCTTTGACAATTTCAAGAGCAATTCTGTGTAGTGCTGTTAACTTTGCTGGGAGATCCAAGTGCTAGCTCATTCGAATGCTACCCAGTGTGTGCTGGTGTTTTCCGGTGTTTGGATATGCTCTATAGCTGCACTGGTATGTCTGTAGCTGACACACACTGGCCATGTGTGTCTGTTGAATACTTGAAATGTGACTACTTCAGAGATGTGCCAGATTTTTGTAGACTGAGTATGAATAAAAAGATGCAAAATATCTCATTAGTGGTCTTTATATTGATTCTGTGTTGAAATAATAACATTTTGAATATATTGTTCTGAATAAAATATGTCATTAAAATTAATTTTGCCTTTCTTTTTGCTTTCTTTAATGTGACTACCAAAGCATTTAAAATTACACATCTCACATTATATTTGTACTGGACTGTGTTGGCCTATGGGTTATAGCTTTTTGTAAATACAACTAAACAACATGTTTTACTTATGAGTGAAGTTTTTAGATATTCATAACAATGAGTAAAGAGTATGAAGAATGTTGGGATTATGTTAAGCATAACATGATTTTGGGAACTCCAAAATTCTTAAGATTAATGTCTGTTAGGAACTTGGCCACACTAGTTAAGGGTGGCAGCTTTGAAGTACAACACTCACATTTCTGTCCCATCGATTTCCTCATATGTGACGTCAGGGTAATAATAAATATTACAGAGTCAGGAGTATTTTTAAAAATAATACAAGACCCTACTCCTCCGCCTGAGCTTCTTCAAGGTTCCTGGAAGCCCTGCAGCCGCGTTGCCTCTGGGCATGGTGCCTGCTGTCCACAGGGCCCTGCCCACCCGCCCACCAGCCAGATGAGGCTCCTACAGCCCGAGCGTCCTTACTCCACCCCAGTAAGATGAACAGTCAACAGTTAAAAAGCACCAACCCAGGCCAAGGTCATGTCACTCCCCAAATTCATATGTTGAAACTTAATCCCCAACATGATAGCATTAGAAGGTGGGGCCTCTGGGAGGTGATTAGTCATGAGGGTGGATCCCTCATGAAAGGGATCAGTGCCCTTATCAAAAGACACTCGAGAGCTTGCTTCCTCTCTCACTTAGCCCTGTGCCTTGTGTGGATACGAGAAGACACCACCTGCCAACTAGGAAGTGAGCCCTCACCAGATGCCAAATCTGCCCATGCCTTGATCTTGGAATTCCCAGCCTCCAGAACTGTGAGTAGTAAATGTTTGCTGTTTAAGCCACCCATCCTGTGGTAATTGGTTATAGTGGCCTGAACTGACTGAGACATCATTGTTCCATGTGCTTTACAGCATAAAGTAGGTACTTTACTACTCTATAGACAGGCAAACTGAGACAGAGAAGTTAATGAACTTGTTCTAGATGATCCAGCTCATGAGTAGCAGCACTGGATTCAAAGCTGGCAGTCCAATGCTATTAGGTTGGCGCAAAAGTAATTGCGGTTTCAGACCGTGAATTTCAAATCGTTATAACTAGGCTCAAACACATCTTTATTAATCAAAATAGGAACCATTACAATCAACATATTTTTGCCAATGAGAAATGTTTGTCTATTCTTGTAGCATAAAATCCGTGCTTCAGGATTCAACGAACTCTTGGAAAGCATTTTCTGCATCCTGCTGGTTGTGGAAGCGTTTTCCCTGCAAAAAATTGTCGAGATGCTTGAAGGAGTGGCAGTCGGTTGGCGAGAGGCCGGGTGAATATGGCGGATGAGGCAAAACTTCGTAGCCCAATTCGCTCAACTTTTGAAGCGTTGGTTGTGCTATGTGCGGTCAGGCATTGTCGTGGAGAAGTGCTGGGCCCTTTCTGGTGACCAATGCCTACTTCAGACGTTGCCGTTTTCAGTGCATCTCATCCATTTGCTGAGCAGACTCTCAGATGCAGTGGTTTCGCCGGGACTCAGAAAGCTGTGGTGGATCAGACCGGCAGCAGACCACCAAACAGTGACCACGACATTTTTCTGGTGCAAGT
>RJWJ010019730.1:0-29914 GCA_004363605.1 Indri indri | reverse complement strand
TTCAGACACTAGGCTTTCCTGCCATTTGTCATCTCTGAATTTCACCTTTTCCTTTATAAAATGGGAATACTAACAAATATCACCCTTTTCATAGGTGATTATGTACAAAGAAAATATAAGCAAACTGTAAAGTGCTATGTAAGCATTTATTATGGTTGTTGCTGTTAGGTCTGCCTGACATTGAGAAAGTCCTTAATAAATGCTCACAAAATCATTAATGAACTGATCTAATTATAGTGGACAAATGGTAAGAGTAGATAAATTAAGAACCTTGAAACCAACAATAACACTTTCACATAAAAATTAACAGATATTTAACTATAAAATATTAATACCTTATATGGAACTAAGTTGAACACCCTGGAAATATCCCAGAGGAAAACAATGCCTCCGCTGCCAGAACAGGTCACTGCAATCATCATATGGTGGGATCTCAGGGATGGCAGATGGATGCTACCAAATCAGGCTTCATTAAGGTACAGAGACAGTAGAACAGGGGTTAAGAGCCAGGGCTCTTGAGTTTAAATTCCAGGTAACAAGTTTTGTGACCTTGGGAAAATTACTTAATCTTTTCTAAAACTCAGTTTTCACATCTGTAAAATGGGGATAGCAGTAGTACCTATCTCTCAGGATTTCCGTGAAGATTAAAGGAAGAAATACAGGCAAATCACTTACTCTAGTGTTATTTGCTTAGCTATCATCACCTTCATCAACCTATATATACAAGGTGAATTTTATGAGTGGACCTAGACCAGAAGTCACCCATTTCATAATCTGATATTAATCTTCGGCCATAGTAGTGAGTGTCGCACAAAGAGTGTCCACTGTGGTCACATATCCTGTTAGGTCCCCACATGCCAATATGCTGCTTAGGTGAGGTTAGACATGCCTCCTTGGAAATGTGGTTCCCTGAACCAAATGTTAGCAGATGTCCAGGTATAATTCTTCCTATTTTACTAACTGCTCTCTGAACCATCCTGAGTCCCTAGGTTATACTTTCAGATTTTAAATGTCTTACCTAAGTTGCTCATGCCCTATGATTCACTTCTAGTAAAATTTGTCTTTCTTTTTTTCAAATGAAAATGTCAAAAAGCTTAAGATGTGCACACATGCATACTTTTTCTAATCTGCAGTGAGTGCAATCTTGCTAAAGAAGTTAGAATAATGAAACACTAAGATAGGAGTCCCTCATAACAGTATCTACCATGTTAAATGATGGTGGTGGTCAATGAAGCAATTACTTCACATCTAATATCCTACTGAAATTAAATAACTGCATTTTAAGGAAATAAAACCTAACCTTTCTTGAGATGTCCTGCTAAATGAGTCAAAAAACCTTAATTCTAGACCTATAAAATTAATCAAAATAATCCAACTGTGCAACCATCCTACTTCTTATCATAGAGAATCTAATAATGCAGTACATTCTGGCTCTTGGATATAAAATACTTTCCTCCCCTATCCCCTCAACAGACATCTTCTTGGGATCATAGTCCACTCTTCTGGGACATGGAAAGCCCCTTCCTCTGGGGAAAGGGTGGGCCCAGCTGCCTCGGCAGGAGCTGCTCCTTCAGCCTGCCTTGTCTGCCTGTGACAGTGCTACTTGCTAGCCAGAAGCATCCGGTGTCTGCTGGGCTGCTGCAGATTGAACAGACTGTGAATCCAGCCAGAGGATAAGAGGTTGTTTTAATTGGCTAAATCTGCTATGTACTAAGCGTATGGCTATGAATTTGTAGCCAAAACACTACTCTAAAAAAAAAAAAAAAGTCATGTACAATTTAAACACAAAACAAGAATGACATTTCCGTTCAATTCTAGTGTTGCCGCAAGGGTTTTTAACCTAACATTTTATAATTACTCTGAAATCCTTTACCTTTGCTGAAGTAGACTTTTCATGGTATACTCCTTGTACCAAGTCCATAAGAGCACTTGCTAGAAGTTCCACAACCTAAAAAAGCAACAAGAAATATTAAAATAAAGAATTTGAAAATTTATCCCCATTTTTACCTCAGAATGCTTCAGAAGGCTTAGTAGCAAAGCAGGATTTGTGCTAGAAAAAATGGGGCTATGTGCAAATATCCTGGCAAATAGCACTGCCCACCTGGATATTAAAGCTGTGATCCCATTTTTTTCAGTCATAATTCAAGTCAAAAAAAATCTTATAAGCATAGCATTTAACTTTCATATATATGAAAATCCAGTATTAGCCATTTTGAACATAAGCTTAAATTTCAGACAACTAATGTAATCTTAACTCAATTTATTTTCTGCATGTTTATTTCTGTCAGGTGGATACTTTTTCAGTATCCCCATTCTGGGAGCCATTACAATGCTAATTTTCATACTTAATACAGAAAGAAAAGCAAAAGCAAGAGAATGGTTAACTTTTCAAATGTGCTCATTCTGTTGTACTTAAAATGCACTGTGGATATACTTGCTGTAGGGCCCCTGGGTCAAATATAGCATAAACATTGAAAATTTTTACTGAACTGCAATATTGAAAATCATATTCATAAAACATGTATTATTTTCAAGGCTCAGACTATTTTTTAAAAAAATCAAGCAAAATCAAAAGCTTTGAACTTGTTACAGAATATAAAACAAGCAGAAAACAGTAAATGGTCTCTTTGGAACTACCGTACAATTTAGAGTAGTTTGCATAAAGCATCTTAATTCAAGAAGATAAAATAGTGGTGTTTATGATAATGTTTAATGTAGCCATTTCAAATACGAATTCCTCAAGGCAACCCCATCTGCCTCTTACGAATCTTAATATCATGTATATTTAACTTCCTATGTTATGCAGTCCTGTATCAGATTTCCACTCTTTCCTTCTTAAAATTTAGCTGAGTTCTGATTGAATTAAAGGATTTTGTTTCAGCTTTTATCATTCTTGTAATTGAAGACATTATTAAGCCAAAGGATACAGACCCAAACAACAAGATACTTCAATCTCAGGTACCCTAGATTTAATAAACATTTTCTTAGAGGTAAATTACATTAATCTGTAGAAAGACTTGCTTTAAAATTTTAACACATGAGCATTTATCTCCACATTTATACTGCATAACACACACAGGGCTGCTGCTATGGAAATTTTGCTGATTAAAGGCATATTTTTTTCTAGCTCTGCAGATGGGTTAATTTGTAAGATCTATACAAAGTCTTTTTCTTTTTTCTTTTTTTTAAATCACATTGTCCTTTAGGTAACCAAATACTTAAGAAATATTGTAGCAATATGAGCTGCAGAGGAACTGGAAGGACAATGATCCTACAGTGTTACCAGATGTGTTGAGTTATTTAAGTGGAGAAGAGAGAAAAATGAATGGATTTTTTTCCCCTGAAGGTATCAGATAAGCTCTATTCCCAAATCCAGAAGGATTGAGTATCACCAATAGGTCTATGAAAGACTGTAACTAAATGCACAGCATCAGATTGGATTACAGTTTATACAAGCAACATCCCAAGATCCCCCTGATGGCTGGACACATAATACAGATCAATCACTCACTAAGAAACGTTATGGTTTTGAAACAGTTTGAGCTCTGAGGCCAGCACTGGTAATGTGAAGAGGGATTTACAAAGAGAAAGTCTGACACTAAATGTCAAAATCATGGCAGGAACAGTGGATCTGGCTCTGGATAACCAGTGTTCCTTTACTTCCCTGAAATTCCAGACCAGGCAGAAGCAACAAAAACATTTTGTTCTCTGACCCTTTTTCTCTTAATGCAATTAACAAATATAGGCAGACCTGTACTTACAAGTTACTAATTTATAAATGGCCTGTACTTACAAATGGCTCTACTTACTTGAATGGAATACACCTCCACGGCCAATGACAACCATTAAAAAAGCTTTGGGGCCGGGCGAGATGGCTCACGCCTGTAATCCTAGCACTCTGGGAGGCCGAGGCGGGTAGACTGTTTGAGCTCAGGAGTTCAAGACCAGCCTGAGCAAGAATGAGACCCCGACTCTACTAAAAATAGAAAAAATTAGCTAGCTGTGGTGGCGCACGCCTGCAGTCCCAGCTACTTGGGAGGCTGAGGCAGGAGGATACCTTGAGCCCAGGAGTCTGAGGTTGCAGTGAGCTATGATGACACCACCGCGCTCTACCTGGGGGGACAGAGCGAGACTGTGTCTCAAAAAAAAAAAAAAAAAAAAAAAAAGCTTTGGACTTAAGAGTTAATGAGTCAAGGAAGAGAAGAGTTTATGAAAAGCAGGAATAGCCTACTGGTGTTGAATGTGTCCCAGGTGAGGGTGACTTGCCTAGTGTACCTCTTTCCATTGCCTGAAATGTTTCTTTTTAAAATTATACCAAATAAAGATGTATTTAAGTATCATCCTTCTTTAAACTTGCAAATATTTTTAAAAAGACCACATGGCTACTATACTAGCCACTCATAATTTAGTAAGCTCATTTAATGATCTGATTTTTTCTTTTTTTATTACTTGGCTTATTATCTCATTCACCTGTTTAGATACCTGCTGTACTTAAATATAAGAAAGTACTTGATTAATAACACTTTTCCCCCTCAGATTCTTGGGGAATGATTTGTTCAAGCAATTCAAAGTACTAGCAAGGATAATGGCAACCAGAGGAGAATCCAGAGGCTGAAACCCTGAGTTCCACACTTCTTGGTGCTCTAGACAAGAGCAACCATGAAAAGATTCAAGGGCTTTTGTTCCTCAGTGTGGAATGACAAAACACTTTCTATAATACTAGAAAAAGAAGACAGGCTAAAAGAGCCTCAATGTTAGCCACCCCTGGAAGTCCAACAGATTAGAGAACTATAAGGAAACAGAACAGAACACTGGGAGCCAGAGAATCTAGATTCGATTTCAAGGTCTACTAATATTTGTTGCCAGATTTGGGGCAATCATTAATTTTTCTGAGCTTTGGTTTTCTCTCTCTCTCTCTCTCTTTTTTTTTGAGACAGAGTCTTGCTCTTTTGCCCAGGCTAGAGCGCAGTGCGTCGTCATAGCTCACAGCAACCTCAAACTGGTGAGCTCAAGCAATCCTCCTTCCTCGGCTTCCCAAGTAGCTGGGACTACAGGCATGCACCACCATGCCTGGCTAATTTTTTCTATTTTTCGTAGAGATGGGGTCTCACTCTTGCTCAGGCTGGTCTCGAACTACTAAGCACAAGCAATCCTCCTGCCTCAGCCTCCCAGAGGGCTAGGATTACAGGCACGAGCCACCATACCCGGCCTTGAGCTTTGTTTTTCTTCAACTACAAAATGAGGGGAGTTGCAAAAGATGATTCCTTAAGGTCCCTTCCAGTTCCACAACTCTGAGCTTTTAAAAAAATGCAAATATTAGTATTTATAATTAGGCATGTAAACTTGGAAATTGCTTGATCATAAACTTTGATGGAAAATCTTTGCTCATACTGTCCATTTTTATCTGCTGTCTTCACACGAACCTTTCCCTCTATCTCAATTCTACTGATTACTTTCTTTGTGAAACTTCCTGTACTCAATCCCCCTTTGCTTCTAATACCTAGAATTAAAATGAAACAACTTTCAGTTTTTAAACCATTATGACTGGTAGCCCACTATACCAGCTGGCAAAGAAGTCCTAGTTGGGTCAATTAAAGGTGATGGTGCTGAGTTCTGGGTTTTTGTTTGTCTGCTTTAGAGACAGGGTCTTGCTCTGCTGCCCAGGCTGCAGTGCAGTGGCTCGATCACAGCTCACTGCAGGCTGGAACTCCGGGGTGGATTCAAGCAATCCTCCTGCCTCAGCCTCCCGAGTAGCTGGGACTACAGGCATGCACCACAGTGCCTGGCTTGGTACAAGTTTTGGGTAGACGAAGGGCATAGTATGGAAACAAGATTACAGTGTTTTTTTTTAAATTGTGTGACCAAATATTTTGGAAGAAAGTAGGTTATAGTTCAACAACAGAAGACATGCAATGGTTATTTTAACCAAAATCAAAGATCTCTGAAACACTGACTGCTGCATCCTGAAGCATTGTTTCAGATGATAAAACAGTCACAATCAACATTAAATAGTTTTCTTTAGCCATCTGGAGAGCAACTAAATAAGAGATAACTTTCTTTATTTCTGCATTTCTGGCAATTCCGAGAATGGAAGCATTGCTTACCTACACATGCAAATGCAAAAATACTCTTCAATTTGGGTCATACATTTAAATATGACTCTACAGCAAAACATACACTATCCTTCAATCTTCTGAATAACACCTTAGATTCCAGTGAATCAGAAGTGGCAACCATTCGCAGTGTCAGTGCTATGAGCTGGCTTCTCCTGCCACCTCCCTTGTTTTGGGAGGGGCCCAGGAAAGTAAATGAACAGTGTATATCCAATTTCTATTCTCGAGGAAACTGTTGATCCCTCCTACTTCAATCACCACGCTCTCATCAAAGATAAGGAATAGATAATGCCCAGGTGCATCTGAACCTTAACACAATTACGGATTTGATATAACTAACCTTTGCAATGAATTTCTTAAATGGTTAATTTACAGGACAAATTTCAGCAATCTCAGGGGAATATATAATTGCTTCATTCTTTATCTTTTGGCAAGGGTAACTACAATTCAATGATTTTTTAAAAACTGAAAATCTATGATGAATACTCTTGCAAAGGGTGTTGTGATGACTATGCCCTGAGCTATAATAAATTCTCATCATAAAAAATAGACATTAAGAGGAGTAGGTGGTGGTAAGATAAAAACGCCAACCCAAAAAATCCTCACATTGCTATACAAAGATGTCCATAACATATTCTTAAGGAAAAAAAGCTGGTTACAAAACAGAAGTGGTATGATAGGAATTTTAAAAACAAAAATGAGGTCTATCTATGTGTTTATATATACAGAGGGAAAAGTCCGAAAGGAGAGACAAAATATTCATAATAATAATGTATAAGTGAGAGATTCTGGATAATTTTGAATTTAAAAAATTTTCTTCAACCTTTCTCAATTGCTTAAATTTATAATTGCTAAATTTATAATTGCTTAAATACAGATTACATTTTCTCCCTCTTTTAATTATATTGCCTTTAT
Organism: Indri indri; assembly: GCA_004363605.1. NCBI lineage: Eukaryota > Metazoa > Chordata > Mammalia > Primates > Indriidae > Indri > Indri indri. The sequence goes on along the minus strand of RJWJ010019730.1, from coordinate 22,886 downwards.
AATAAAAAAAACAATAAACCTATTTCCTTGGGGAGGGGTGAGGCGAAGCATGCCTTGTTTTCAGTCTCAGAGAAGCTTCAAGCTAAGCTATGTCCACAAATTGATTTATGGAATATATGAGTCAATAGTCTCTGGACTAGCAAAAATAAGACCAGTAAGTGGAGTTAAGCATTCTGTGTAGGTAAGCTGTGCCTTTCTCAATAATGTGATTCAGGAGTACTGTCAGTATTTGACAGATGGAATAGACTCAACAGAGTTGCAGATATTTAACTAGTATACCAGACCACTCTAGTTTAAGCAAAGGAGCACCTATCCTACATTAAAAGTAAAATGTAACTAAATCTTTAGGGAAAATGGTAACTATAAACTAACGTGGCTCAATTAAAACTCAAATCAGCACTACTGCACTTGACTAGTCTTAAAAAAAAAACTCAAATAGCATAAGCTGAGTTGATGTAATAAGGTAGTAAAGGTGTATAAAGGTGTATTTTAATTCACTTTAAAAGGCTGCTGCATAAATTAATTTCCTTGGCATATAAAAACTGCCAAGGCCATTATAGATTTATAATATTCTTTCAAAAATTTGTCCTTGAAAGGTTATTTTAATGATTTTTACTACAGTGTGCAGTGACAAAACAACATCTATCACTCTATTTAGGCAATGAACACGGAGCGCTTCAGCCTTTACTACTCTTAACAGCTGCTAGCAAAGGAAACTGCGTGTGCGCATGCGTCTGCAGTACTGACGGCATTAATTACACACGAATGTATCGCACTCCTTCCTTCACGCCAAATAGCAATGCATGAAGTAGTAGCAAAGGTAAAACACCCTTGAGGAAGAACAAATTGTCATATACATCTTGGGAGGAACAAAAGATGGAGTTAGCCTAAATAGGTTTTTTCAAAGAGCTTTGGCATTTGAAGGGAGATTCTCGAGATTTCTTTTTAGGCAACAGAAACTATTATTCGTGAAAACATCTTACAGAAAAATACTTTTTTAGAGAAAAGATGCTGAATAGGCTACTAATGGTAACCAGAGCAGTTAGCATCACTCTTTAGTTCCTCTTCATATAAATGAAGCACAGAGCATTTGAGAGGTGCATGTAACGATGGAAAGATTTACATTACCAAGGTTAGATACACAGGGACTAAAGAGTAGCACCTTCCCATAGAGACCAATAATAACATCTAACATTTGTAAAGCACATTATCGTTTCCGAACTGGGTTTAAGCAAACCATCTCATTCCAGGTGGATTCAGTCCCCAGTGCTCAGCCAGCGCTTCCAGGCTGGCAGCCTCAGCAGAGAGGCGACCTCTGAAGAACACAGGGCGCAGAAGCAGTGGCCAAATGAAGGGTGAATCTACTCACCCACCACCTGGCCACACACTACCCAGATGAGCTCTATTCTGCATGCTGATTAATATAAATGAGTGGCTTTAATAAAGCCATCACTGAAGTCTCTGAAAGAACAACTCTCTCCACTTTTTCCCGGCCATTTCCTAGACAAAGACCAGGTTTAATGAAGACAATGATGAAAGGTCTGTTGAAATAAACATACCGCTAACAGGAGTTCTGGAGGATGCTTCTAACTCGGCTTTTTGAAAGGAGCTTTTTCAGTGCTGCCAAATGTGTAAGGCCTTGCTTATTTGTGGGAGGGATGGCAATCTGTTCTACTGAGCTGGAAGTTCTTTCTGGCTAAGCGGGTAGAACAGAGAAATGGCACTACCAATAGGACAGGTGCAGCAAAAACTAAGCAAATTGATAATCTTAATTTTTAATTTAGAACAGCTGATACATTGGTTTCTAAACTAACTACTGGTAACATTTGTCAGAGAGGTTTCAGGAAAATTCACTGAACTAAACGAAAGTATAAAATTACAACTGATACAACTTGAAAGAAATAGGTCACAAGTTCAGGAAAATGGCTTGAATATGCTGTGTTGAGATTTAATTTTATATTGGTTAGTGCATTCATTCCATAAATGTTTGCCGATAGCCCACTACGTGCCTGGCACCGTACTAAGGAAAGTAGTTTCTTGTTTATTTTGTCTTTCTTCATATGTCATGCCATTTTCAGGATCTGGTTATACAATCAATGCAAATTTAGACTCTTTCCTACAATACTCTGAATTTAAAATATTGGAACTGGCAAGGATCTAGGAGATGGACATGATGCCTCCTTTATATATTTTAGGAAACTTAAAAAAAATGCTTTTGCTTATAAGTTGCTTCTCTAAAATGTTTCATGAAGCCCCTATTGATGTTTGTATTGAAACATTTATTCCAATATTTAGAAACCAATACTTTTTTAAGATATTATAAACTCTAGGATTGATAACTGCAAAATTGCTGACAAAAATGTATCACGGTTCTTTGTGGGGTTTGTTAGTTTTCTAGTTTAGTTAAGCATGAGGATTTTGGACCCAGACTGCCAGATTGCTTGGATTTAGACAGCAGCTATACCACTTACTAGCAGAGTAACCTTGGGGAAATTACCCTTTCCCTGTGCTCCAGGAGACATTAAATGAGTTAATACAGTTAAAACACTTAAAATAGTGCCTATCATATAGTAAGCACTCAAAAATATAAGCTGTTATTATTTTAAAAATATTTGGTAGTAATTTTAATAAAGATCAAATTTTCTACAATGTAAAGTTTCTCATTTCAATGATAAAAAGTGGGGTATTAAGCTATTAGATAAATAATCTGAAGAAAAAGATGAATGAATGATCTGATCTTGGAATTCTAAGAGGTAAAATGAAGAGTTCAATGTTAAATGGCTAATTGGAAAAAAAACAAAGAAAAAGAAAAAATGCCAAGGCTAGGAACTAGGTTAATAGACTTCTACTTCATGGTTCTTTCGACTTCTCTTTGTAGCTTTACAAGTCATCTCTAGGAGTATAAAATAGATAAGTGCTATATGGCGCAACACATCATGAAAATAAACAACAGTGTAATAAAACTTATTAGTAATGAAATAGTTAATCTGATATTCTAAACAGGGAAACTATTTTTTAAAAACCAAAGATTGACATACAATATAGTTTTGGTGTTTCCCGATTTCTGGCTGATTTACTTTGCACGGTCAAAATGGCCCCAGAACTGAGACAATTAAGCCATACGAATGACAACAAACAACTTGATGGATTTTCCAAAATGCTTAAAAAGAAACTTCCTTGGCACAGCCATACTTTCCAACAAACCCACTTTAATGTTTTCACAGTTTACAATATCAGAAATGACCTCGGGGTCAGGTATTTGTCAGTTAATGACCTGTTGGGCTAATGGCCTTCAGCTTTGCCTTGGGCACACAAGTCCTCCTGTTAGTCATTAGCTGCCAGAAAAGGGCTCTCCCCAATCACTATTGCTAAATAAATAAAAACTGCTCCTGGGCTAAGGCTCTACAAGCCAACTTTCGCTCAGAGTAAATCTTTTGCTTGAGTATTTACAACTCTGAGAATTTAATAAAATGGTGAAAATGCTAAAACCAAAATTATGTCAACACAACTGAGCTATATGTGGCTATGGATGAAAAGTAGTCACATGGAGCCTTTCAGATATTCTTAAATTTTCTTTTGCTTATGGTGTTCAAATTCAGTTGAACGCTACACCATGGTTTGCCATGGGAGATAGAAATTATTGGTTACAGGAATCTTATTATACATTTAGCAACCTCAATTTTTGTAAATCCCATTTTCTACTTTCCAGAAGCAAATTTAACTAAATCAGCTCACCCCCACCCAGCCCCATTTTCACTGACATAAACTGCTGTTTCTCCAAAGCCAGAGGGAGGAAAAAAAAAAATCTATTTTCAAGGCTGAGTTATTCAGTACTCTTCTTTTGCCTTTCTAATGTTCTTACCCAAGGAACTTCCTGAGTGAGGAGTTTACAAAGTTACTGGGTGGATGAACAGCTGATCCCTTCCTCTGTATCCTCAGCTGCCTGACCTAACATTGCTTCTCCACCCATCCATTCCTCATTCCAGCAGGCTTACACACAATGCCCTTTTCTTTTACTGCTCATAACTCAGTTAATTTAGCCTCAGGTAATCTCCAAAGGCATACACATCCTCTTCAACCTTTATCTTCCGTTTTTCATTCTTTCTCTTATTACCTACCATTTCGAAAAAAATGCCATCTACTTTTTTGTCTTCTCCTTGCTCCTTCCAAGAGAAAACAAACCAAGAACCTTTACCTGGAGTTGAAAAACATCACAGTAAAGCTTGCTATATTCTTGTGTTAAGAAAAAGTAAAATTATATAATTAGAAATGAAATAGTCATTAAAAAGAACCAGTGCCTCTACCCTCATCCTCTTATTAAACCAAATTTCCCTTTAACTGTCGAAATTTAAAGACAATTTAACAAATATTTCTTATTCTATTTGTTTTCCTATTTTGTTTAATTGCTGGTATTGTAGAACACAATGTTCTTTTTAAATGGGTGCCTTTGAATGACAGGCATATGGAAAAATGTGTAAGCTTCTCTTGCTCTTCGTCCTTGTCGTCAGGTTTCTGATTTGACAGACACTCAGAGAAATACCGATTTTGCCTGATGGCATTTGACCTTCCTGTGCCAAAGAGATACTACATTCCACTGTTTTGTGGCATCGAAATGGACAAAGTTCAAGGTTTTAATTAGATAATAAATTTAAAAGGATATAGTACGTGTCTTCTTATTTCTAGTATACTTCGCACACACTTACCATTCATCACTCACTTTAAAGATCAAGGAAGAAGGCTCAGAAAAATGAATGTAGTCTCAGTCTAATATGTGACTATATTAGCAAATGGTAAGAAAAAAACTAGAGAAAATTGTTTGGGATCGTAAAATAATAATTTCATCTTGGCAGTTTGACTTCTCTATTTAATTGATATGGAGATGGTGTCCTTCATTGTTATAATATATAACACCCCACTTAACCACCTTCTGCACCCATTGACTCAGTCATGAAAATCTACACTTGAGTGGGTTACATGTGTAAAAACTATTAATCTTGGGTATCAAACCGAAGAGGATAAAAATATTAATTCAATAATATCCATAAGTGAAATAGTGCTGGCAAAACTATAAACACACAGCCATAATAATGCCTATTTTAAATGTATACGATAGGGAAAAACTTAAAGTTCACATGATGTAGCATGTTTTTAGGTTTCACTTTTAACATAATTTGAAAGTAAATTAATGTAACAGATAAGACAAACATCAAATAAACAACAGCAGCCTCTTTATTAAAATATATAGGTAGTATAAAAGGAGATTTATATGCATAAATTGAGCATATTTATACAAACAAAATTCTTCCTTGTAAACAACATATTTATGCTTTTAGGAAAACAAAGTTAACATAAGGAAACACATCAGCTATGTGAGGTGTACATCTGTGACACTGGTTATTTAGAAATATAAATCACTAATGCTTAATAGACTAGCCCCCGGGAGTGACATCGTGACAATGCTCTTGGGTGTTTAGACAAGACCCAGACTGACTGACAGTCTCAACTGATATACAGCAATAGGTCTATTAAATGAAAATGACTACAAAGATTAAAAAAAAAATGGGTATTCGATTCTTAAATACTAGGCTTACCACTATACATGTGAAATAAAAGACTGTTTTTAAAAAAAAGATGACAAGTAGCAATCCACACAGTCTTATTTGCACTGTGGCTTAACCTTAAACTATAAATCCAGTCCAAATAAATGCAGGGATCAGAGAAAACCTGTAATGGCCAGCTAGATTTCTAAATTATAGTGCTTTTCCATTTCGTGATCTTCCGCCCAATTAGTTAGCATGTTTCATTGATAGCTTGATGCTCAAACACTAAAATTTTAGATTTTGGCATGACCACATCATTACAGCATTCAGTGATATTCTACATGAACACAATACAGAGCAATTTATCTCAATGGAGTCAGAGGGTTTATGGTTTAGTCCAGATCTTTATAGAGTAAAGTACTAACATAAAAAGTTGCCCTTATGTTTTATAATTGAAAATAAATGAAAACTCAAGCATTAACTTTTAAGTTCACTCTTGAATTCAAAATCTTGTTAATTTGCATTTCTGTCACTATAGCTATGATAGTAAGATAATTACCAGAGGATTAATATACCAATTCCTATACTTGGAGATATTTAAAAATCTAAGTGTTACCTAAGGCAATTACCTTGAAGACCCGTAATATCTTCAGGGAAAAGCCAAAGGGAAAATAATTGACTCTGCTAATTTTACCTTTGGCAATTATAAAACAGCTCTGAATTTCATCCAACTGCAGAACCCGTTATCTAATGGTCTGCCCCAGGAGAAGTACAGAGATAAACACATCATATAGAAATTCAGACAAGAATCCAGTAGTACAAGAAAATGGGAAATTGACAGAATGAATACGTCATAAAAAATTAAAGTTGCTACAAATATGCCAACTTTAATTACCAAGTTAAATATACATCCTCAAAGAAAACGCAGGCTGTCACTGTGAAAAAACAGTGGCATTATAAACAGAAATTCTGTATTAAGTTCTTTCTGCCTGCTCCCTCATTGCTGTGGTATCTATTTATATTGCTACTGCTGACAATTTTTCTTTCTCATAAAAGAAAACTAAAACATCATAAAATAGAATCTAATTTTACTAAGACATTAACCATATGTAGAAATAAGAAAACTTAATACTGCCCCAAAGAAATATTTATTACCACCTCCTCCTTCCAAAAAACCCTCTAATGGTTAGTATTATATTTAATCAACTTAAGCTTCTAAAAGAGTCATTTAATGAAATAAGTCCTCTTCTGAGACACAACTTCACTTTCCTTAAACTATTCTGATGAAAATACTGCCAAGTATTTAAATGAAAGAAACTAGTTCTGAATATGAGAGATTTGCTTTATCAAAGAGAATTCTTGACTTTCAAGTACTTTAGTAACCCCTTGCAAACTCCTCAGTTTAAAATACTGTTCTCCTGATTTGGAAATCACCTATTATGACTAAAAGAGGGCTACTAAAAGCTTAGATTTGGAAAAGATCAATCACGGATCCCTGGACACGGTACTCAGCTCACAGAAAGTGAGCTGGTGAGGTATCTTTTGAAATTGACCTTATAGAGACCTCAATGACCCTTTGAAGAACAAGGTGCACAAGATACATGTTTTGGATGAACAGGAGAGTTACAAAGAATAAAGGTTTCAATTCATACACAACTATCACATTTAGAAAAAAAAATCATGGCCTAAAAAAGACAAAATTCCTTACCAAAGAAAGGCTGATAAAATGCAAATCTAAAGGTGTTACCCTGTGCAGAGACCATGAAGGTGTGGGGCTCACTGAAGGAGAAGGAAATGCCTGATCATTCTTATTTCAAGAGAAGGTTCTGGCCGAATTGTTGCTTGGATATGCTAAATTGTTTTTTTTTTCTTTCCGTAAATCAAGTAGTGCTACTGAAATCCAGTGCCTAATGGAGCAGATGGTGGAGGTCTTAGACTCTGGAACATTTATAGTGATGCTTCTGAATGCAAAACACCATGAGTGAATTTCACAGGCTGTGAATATGATTTCATCTTGATGGGAGTAAAATTTTCAGTCTACCTGAACCGCACTGAAAGAAAGAATGTATGACTGACACAAGCTAGCTAAGAAAAAGGAACACATTAAATATTATTTCCAGAAAGGGAAGTTGCTTAAACAAGTGATTATTTGTATCATTATAGCATGATTATGTCTGTACATAATAACCCCATCTCAATGTTATGTAAGATTTCATCAGAATAGCTCAAAGTAAGTTATATAAAACTAATGACTAGAGAAAATAAACAGACATTTGTCTAAAGGCAATGAGTCTTGGTTTTCTAAGGTAGGGACCATACTGAGGCAAATTAATGAAATGTGGACCTAAGTACTATTAAGAAATAGGTCCAGAATATCTCCTCTTCACTGGAATTCACCATACCTGGAGTAGTATGTGTGTCTATTCCATGAGTGACCAGTGTGTGTGGCTTGAGCTGGACATGTGCAGCTCAAGGCACCCAGAAACTATACCAGATATGTACTTTCTGAAGCCTCTTCCTTCTCCAAGCAAGGCCTAAATTTCATCACAGATCACTACAGGTATGGTGAAGGAGATGGACTAGACTGCCAGTGAGTCCCAGGGACAAAGAACCATTCAACTTCTGTTAACATGTGAATCCCAGTGATGAAGAGAATTGAGTGAGACCCATCAAAGTACCCTATATGCATAGAGAAGGGAGAAATTTGACACGAATAAAACTAGGAAGAATACTGAAATGGTAATAAACCTCTGGAGGGAGATTTGAGATTCTCATTATTCTGCTTCATATAGCCAATTCATTTCTTACATTAGCTTTTTTTTTTTTTTCACACGGATATAAACTAGATATTAAAGGTACCATACTACTTTCTCCCTTAAAATCAGCAGGTCTATCCCATGAAAATATGTGTTAGCCAAAAATGGAAAAACATGATGGGAAGGTAGGGAAGAATGCTACTTGTCTCGTAGTATCTACTTTCTGTATCTACCTGATTTTTGGCTGGGATACATGGCTACCCAACAATAAAGATTACATTTCTTAGCCTCCCTTACAGCTAAGTGTGGCCACATCATCGAATTCTTGTCAATAGGATATAAGCAGAAGGATCTCATACAATTTCTGAGAAATGTCCTTAAAGTGTGAGTACTTTCAAATTTATCATCTAAACTGGGATGCTAAAGAGTAAAAAAGTGCTGAAACAACTAAACTTTTATACTTTTTAAAACATGTATTTATTAACAATTGATTTTATTATATCGGTGGACTCAACTAGTTCTATTCAAAAACTTTCAAAAATAAAACTTTAAAAGAAATAATAACATAAAACAGATTTGACTTTTCTCATTTTCATGTGGTCTGTGATACCACATTGGCCTCCACATGGGTTAGTGAATGTTAACAAACATTTTGTGCAAGTTATACACATTCCTCATTAACTTTCTTGAAAAACAAAAATTTAGTAATTTTAAAAAATGAAACATAATACTTTTAGTTTTTTGAGCTTACTGTTACTCACACCAAAGAAGCAAGGATGCTCAGTCTACTCTCCATTTGCTCTATAGCAGAACATTAAGATAAAAAAGAACTTCATAGGACAAACTAGGATGGACAAAATAAAAAAAATACAAAAAGAACTTCATATTGATTATCTGAATATTAAAAATAAGTAGAATAATTATTCTTGATGCATATTGACATACTTTAATCCATTTCTTAGCTATATCTGTCTCTAATTTTGTGCCACTGGCATTTTTCTGAAGAATGTGTTTTTCAAAATAAAATTGCCAGCAATATAATTCACAGTTGCATTTTATGGTTAATTAATTTGAAATTAGTGGTACCTTCAATTATTTCTTCTTGGTAGACCATAATAGTATTTTAAATTGAGAAAATGCTCTTTTTACAGGTTCTGAGTTACCTGGTAAGCTCAGTACAAATTTGCTAAACAGAGGACATAATTCTAATTTTTAGATTATTGAACAGTATAAATATTCCAGCCCAAATATCTTCATAGAACTGTCTTTTTCCCTCCATCAGATTATCTTTCTTTAACAAATATTTTTATAAATGACAAAACTTGTCAGATAGTCTTTATGATTCTTTTGAATGTTTTGCGAAATTTAGATGCTACAAAATTTAGGCCTTCTCAATCTCATTTCATTTATGTGTGTGTGTGTGTACAATTTATTTAAAGTAGGAGCACCACTAAAACATTCTCCCTGAAGGTGAGACATTTCAAATCACAACTACAGAATTGAAAATTTTAATCTTTATATAATATCATTTGAGTTGTCCCATTTATTTTGTTCCTGCCTTGCTTTTGTAGGGAAAACTTTGAATGGAGGCTTTGTTTTCAATAATTGGAATTCCCCCTAAAAGTCTCACTTGGTGTTCCATTTGTTGAATCCTTGATTTAATATTTCCAATTGATTTTGAACAAAATGCCACTAAGCTTTTGACGACCCATTTATAACAAAGTTCAATAGTATCGTTGGGCACAGATTGATTTGCAAAGATTTCTAAAATCTGACTGATGACAGACAATGAAGAGGAAGGGCATATACTGCTGTGCTGAAGTATATTTCTATACTCGATGGTAGCTACATCCCCCAAATCTCATAATTCTCATAATTCTAATGATTCTGACTATACAGATATTTGTAAATTTCGATGTAACAATAGCTTCTATTTTAATTAGAGGAATGTTGATGCTTATTTAGCTGTAATTATGAATTGGGTGTGTGCCACAATCAATTCTAACTACTTCATAGATTTCTTAATGTAGCAAAAACATTGTTTTTATCATGACATTGTGTTTCATCAAAATTTGTACTTCTTACTATAAACTAATAATTTTATCTTCAGTGTTGAACTTTTAAACTGAATTTCCAATCTCACTCACGAAGGCTTTACCTTTGATAGAATATATTTCCAAAAGCTTTATCTTGATCCCATGAATAAATAGAAAGAAAAAAAAACCCAAACCATTTTTAGAATTAACTTAAATGATTTAATTATTTGAAGTACCCGATGACACTGAACTAAACCTGGAAGTATTCAACTGTTCGCGAAGTTCTTCCGCCAATGGAGCCAACGAGCATGAGAACTATTTCTTCCCCGTTCCTATGTGCATATAAAAATTTGTAGTTAAAAATTAGTGAAATTAACTTAGAAGAATAGTTACTTATCTAAATAAAAGTTGTGTTTCACAGAGTGGTATGTATATATATCTTCTGCAGCTCTATAAAGCAGATTTGACTTTTCTCGTTTTCATGTGGTCTGTGATACCACATTGGCCTCCACATGGGTTAGTGAATGTCAACAAACATTTTGTGCAAGTTATACACATTCCTCATTAACTTTCTTGAAAAACAAAAATTTAGTAATTTAAAAAAAAATGAAACATATACTTTTAGTTTTTTCAGCTTACTGTTACTTACACCAAAGAAGCAAGGATGCTCAGTCTACTCTCCCCTTGCTCTATAGCAGAACTGATCAGCCTCGATTGCCCATAAATATTTTACAGACACCAAACCTATAACTTGCTGTTTCCCACTGAACTTATCAACTGGTACCTGGTGGCTTTGTGACTTTTCTAGGCCATACATAAGGCATGGCACAACTGGGTGATACACCAGGTAGCTACTAGCTGGGGCAGCAGTGTCAAATATTTCTCCCACCGCCTGATAGAGGAAGGAGTTAGACATTTGTGTCTGAGTGCACTTTGTTGTATCAGCAATTGCCCTGCATTCTGTCCTTGATTGGGAGGTGTTTGTTACATGAAAGGGTTGGGAAAAGAGAAGAGTTACTGCTGGTTGTCTTTCGGATTGAATAACACCTTAAAATTAGAACTCTCTCCACTGTGCAGTGGTCTCATAGTACTATTAGACTACACTGGACAAAAACAAAGGCAGAGGCTGGAAGCACAAAGTAGAGATCTACCAAACTTATCCTGGCTTATTCTAATATAATTATCATTAAAAAATAAAAAATCCAGGACAAATCCTAAGTCAGATGGGATTCCAGGATAGCTGACTTACGCTGAGATTGTCCTTAGCAAACCAGGATGAATACTCACCTGACCGTCAAGGACATCTGCCCTTCTTTGCCCTTCCTCCTCCTATTTACTGGAGTGAGGAAATGATGGCAATCGTCTTGAGCCACAGAGTGGTAAATTAAGGATGGCAGAACAGTAAGACAGAAGGAGCCTGGGCTCCTGACATTGAAGAATCACTATAACTCTTGACTGACTACTCCTGGATGTTTTTACATGAGAGAAAAAATAAACTTCTTATCTTGTTTAGGTCACTGTTATCTCATAGTCAAATCAAATCCTGATATACAAGGAATACCTCTACAACCTTTCCAGAAAGTAGCTTGGCAACAGGTATCAAGAATACTAAAAATGTTTAAACCCTTTGAACCACTTTTAGGTAGTTATCTTAAAGCAATAATCTAGAATAAATAAGGAAAATTGATGTGCAAAGATCTATTAATGATAGTAAAATATAAGAAATCTAAATGTCCAATAATGAGGATTTTGTTAAATAAGTTATAGTATATCTAAATGACTGAATATTATACAGTCATTTAGAAGTTTATGAAAAATGTTGGTAACCTGAGAATGTACTCACATTATAATATGAAGTGGGAAAAATAGGCAGGATAAAAAAAACCTTACATAGAGCAAGTTCTCACCTATGTTACCGAAAAAAAATCCAAATATATAAAGGTATGAATGAACAAAAAAAGACTGTAAGGAAATACATCAAAATATTAACTAACAGTGATTATCTCTGGATAGTGGGATTACAGGTAATATTTATTTATATCTTCTTTATTTTGAAGATTTAACCCTATCTGATAATTAACAAATAATTTCATCTATAATCAGAAAAAAAATAGAAATTAACTTCAAAATTCTTCCCTAACATTTATGTTTTATTGGTTCTGACATCATCATCATCATAGTTTTACTGGGCATCCACGTGAGGGGAGTTGAGGCAGCAGGGCGCCCAGACCTCTGTGGCTCCTGCAGCCAACCAAGAGCTGCTTGAAGGGAATCCACGCACATGCAAACCCTCCCCGTTTTTACCTTGGTGTTCTGCAGCAGAGCTAGTCCATTGCAGGCATTTGCTAGAAGAAAGTCTCCACTCAGGATAGCAATTTTATTTCCAAATTGCATGTCTTTCAGTGGCCCATCAGAAGACTGCAATTCATTTAAATTTACTATCCCACGATGTACAAGGAGAGCAGTATGGATAAGTTCTGTGATCTCTGCCAAACTTCTTTGACTAAAACATAAAGGTAAGATTTGTCTGAGTGTCAAGAATATCATTTCATCACTAATGTCAGACTTCAATATTCAACAATAAAATATTTCATAGATTATACCTTTTTGGGGGATTATTTCTTTTTAATGAAGTTTTAATAGAGTAGTTTGGGATCTATAAGGAGATCTTGACACTTGTTCCCTGTAACATTCCTCACTCTCTACCCCATGAGTCACTAGGACACCCCAGAGAGAAGCTGGCCAGTGGAGAGCCACCCTCCACAGTTCCATTCAAATACTTTGCTCTCAGTATATTTTTCTCACTTTCATAACTCCAATATGTCTGGCAGCAGTCTTCTCAGTGAAAACCTTGTAGGCCAGGAGAGATCAGCATGGCATATCAAAGTGCTGAAGGAAAAAACTCTTAACCTTATGATATTATACCCTGCAAAAACATCCTTCAAAAATGAAGAAGAAATACTTTCCCAGATAAACAAAAGCTGAGGGATTTCATCAATACCAGGCCTGTCCTACAAGAAATGTTAAAAGGTGTTCTTCAATCTGAAAGAAAGGACATTCATGAGCAACAAGAAATTGTCTGAAGGTATACAACTCACTGGTAATAGCAAGTACACAAATACAGGATACTCTATTGCTGTTATTGTGGTATATAAACTACTTACATCTTGAGTAGGAAGACTAAAAGACAAATTTATCAAAAATAGCTACAAAAACTTGTTGAGAGAGAGATAGTATAAAAGGATATAGATGAAAACAACAAAAAGTTAAAAAGTGGGGGATGGAATTAAAGTGTAAACTGTAGAATTTCTGTTAGATTTCTCTTTGCTTGTTTGTTTGTAAGCAGAGTTGTCATATGTTTAAAATAATGGGTTATAAAATGTTCTTTTTTGCAAGACTGATGGTAATCTCGAATCAAAAAACCTACAATAGGTACACAAAAAATAAAAAGCAAGAAATTAAAACACACTACTAGAGAAAATCCCTTTTAACAAAGGAAGACAGGAATGAAGGAAGAAGGAAAGATAGGACCATAAAACAACCAGAAATCAAATAACAACATGGTAATAGTAAGCCCTTATCTATAAATAGTAACACTGAATATGAACGGATTAAACTTTCCAATCAAAAGACAGAGTGGCTGAATGGATAAAAAAAACTAGATCCAGAAACCCACTTCCCCTCTAAAGACAAATATGGACTGAAAATAAAGAGAAGGAAAAACATATTCTATGCAAATGAAAACCAAAGAGCAGGAGTAGCTATACCTCTACCAGATAAAATAGATTTCAAGACAAAAACTGTAAAAAGAGACAAAGAAGGTCATTGTGTAATGATAAGGGGGTCAACTCAGCAAGTGGATATAACAATCCTAAATATATATGTACTCAGCACTGGAGTACCCAGATATATAAAGCAAATATTATCAGAGCTAAAGAGAGAGATAGAGCCCAATACAATAATAGTTGGAGACCTCAACACTCCACTTTCAGCATTGGACAGATCATCTGGACAGAAAATCAACAAAGAAACATTGGAATTAATCTGCACTATAGACCAAATGGACCTAATAGATATTTACAGAACATTTCATCCAAAAGCTACATAATATATGTTCTTCTTCTCAGCTCATGGATTATTCTCAAAGGTAGATCATACATCAGACCACAAAACAAGTCTTAAAAAATTTTTAAAAAATTAAAATCATGTCAAGTATCTTCTCTGGTCACAACAAAATAAAAATCAACACCAAGAGGAAAATTGGAAACTATAAAAACACATGGAAATTAAACAATATGCTCCTGAATGACCAATGGGTCAATCAAGAGATTAAGAAGGAAATTAAAAAATTTCTCAAAACAAATGAAAATGAAAACATAACATATCAAAACCTATGGGAATCAGAAAAAGCAGTAATAAAAGTTTATAGTAATAAGTGCTTACATCAAAAAAGTAGAAAAGCTTCAAATAAACAACCTAATGATGCATCTCAAAGAACTAGAAAAACAAGAGCAAACCAAACCCAAAATTAGTAGAAGAAAAGAAATAATAAAGATCACAGCAGAAATAAATGCAATTGAAACAAACAAAAAATACAAAGATCAACAAAATGAAAAGTTGGTTTTTTAAAAAGATACATGAAATTGGCATACCTTTAGCCAAACTGAGAAAAAAAGAGAGAAGACCCAAAAAATAAAATCAGAGATGAAAAAGGAGACATTAGAATGTATACTGCAGAAATCCAAAGCATCATTAGAGACTACTATAAGCAACTATATGCCAATAAATTGGAAAACCTAGAAGAAATGGACAAATTCCTATAACCTGCCAAGATTGAACCAGGAAGAAATCCAGAACCAGAATAAACCAATAACAAGTAATGAGATAGAAGTGGTAATATTAATAAAAAGTCTCCCAGCAAAGAAAAGTCCAGGACCCAATGGCTTCACTGCTGAATTCTACCAAGCATTCAAAGAACTAATAACAACTCCACTTAAACTATTCCAAAAAACTGAGGAGGAGGGAATACTCCCAAACTCATTCAATGAGGCCTATATCATTCTGATACCAAAACCTGACAATGACTCAATAAAAAAGAAAACTATAGGCTAATTAATATCTCTGATGAACATTAGAACAAAAATCCCCCCCAAAATACTAGCAAACTGAATTCAACAACACATTAAAAAGATTATTCATCATGATCAACTGAAATTCCCCCTAGGGATGCAAGGATGGTTCAATATACACAAAGCAGTCAATGTGATTCATCATATTAACAGAACAAAGGACAAAAACCATATGATCATTTCAATTGATGCTGAAAAAGCATTCAATAAAATTTAACATCACCTCATGATAAAAATTCTCAAAATACTGGGTATAGAAGGAACTTACCTCAACATAATAAAAGCCATATATGACAGACCCACAGTTAGTATCATACTGAATGGGGAAAAATTGAAAGCATTGAAAATCTTTCCTCTAAGCTCTGGAACAAAAGAAGGATGCCCACTCTCACCACTGTTAATTCAACATAGTATTGGAAGTTTCTACCTAAAGCAATCAGACAAGCAAAAGAAATAAAGGGTGTCCAAATTGGAAAGGAAAAAGTCAAATTATCCTTGTTTCCAGATGATGTGATCTTATATCTAGAGAAACCTAAAGATTTCACAAAAACTGTTAAAGTATTAAAACTGATAAACAAATTTAATAAAGTTACAGGATACAAAATTAACATACAAAAATCAGTAGCATTTCTGTTTTTGTTTTTTATTTAGGCTGGTCAAGTGAAGCAGTGGGAGTGGAGAAGGAACAAAGCAATCTGTAACTGGTTGTGATAAATCATTTGTAAACACTGCACTTGGACAAACCTTCAGTAGCATTTCTATATGCCAACAGTAAACAATCTGAAAAAGAATCCAAGAAAGTAATCCCATTTACAATAGCCACAAATAAAACAAAACACCTAGGAATAAACTTAACCAAAGAAGTGAAAGATCTCTATAATGGAAACTATAAAACTTCGATGAAAGAAATTGAAGGACACAAAAAATGGAAAGACATTCCACACTTACGTACTGGAAGATCAATGTTATTTAAATGTCCATACTACCCAAAGTAACCTACAGATTCAATGTAATCTCCATCAAAATACCAATGACATTCTTCACAGAAATAAAAAAAAAAATCCTAAAATGTAAAGACCCAGAATAGCCAAAGCCATCCTGAACAAAAAGAACAAAACTGGAAGAATTTTATTACCTGACTTAAAATTATACTACAGAGCTGTAGTAACCAAAACAGCATGGTACTGGCATAAAAATAGATATATAGACCATGGAACAGAAAAGAGATCCCAGAAATAAATCCACATATCTATAGTGATCTTATCTTTGATAAAGTTGCCAAGAAAATATAGTGGGAAAAGGACAGTCTCTTCAATATATGGTGCTGGGAAAACTGTATATCCATATGCAGAAGAATGAAAATAGACTCTTTTGTCTGGCCACGTATAAAAATCAAATAAAAATGGGTTAAGACTTACATCTAAGACCTGAAACTATGAAACTGCTAAAAGAAAACATTGGGAAATACTTCAGGATATTGGTCTGGGCAAGGATTTCTTAAGTAATATCCCCAAAGCACAGGCAACCAAAGCAAAATTGGACAAATAGGATCACATCGAGCTAAAATTTCACAAAGCAAAGAAAACAATCAACAAAGTGAAGAGATAACCCACAGAATGGGAGAAAATATTGGCAAACTACCCATGTGACAAGGGATTAATAACTACAAGACTATATAAGGCGCTCCAACAACTCAATAGGAAAAAATCAAATAATCTGATTAAAAAATGGGCAAAGGATCTGAATACGCATTTCTCAAAAGAAGACATACAAATGGCCAACAGGTATATGAAAAAATGCTCAACTTCATTAGCCATCAGATGAATGCAAATCAAAACTACAATGAGATATTATCTCATCCCAGTTAAAATGGCTTTTATCAAAAAGACAGGCAATAATAAATGCTGGTGAGGATGTAGAGAAAAGGGAACCCTTGTACTCCATTGGTAGGACCATAAATTAGTACAACCACTATGGAAAACAGTTTGGAGGTTCCTCAAAAAACTAAAAATAGAACTACCATATGATCCAGCAATCACTGCTAGGTATATATTCAAAAGAAGGGAATTCAGTATATTGAAAAGATATTTGCACTTCCATGTCTATTGCAGCACTATTCACAACAGCCAAGATTTGTAATCAGCCTAAGTGTTCATCAACAGATGAATGGATAAAGAAATTATGGTGCATATAAATAATGGAATATTATATAGCCATAAAAAGAATGAAATTCTGCCATTTGCAACAACATGGATGGAACTGGACAATATCATGTTAAGTAAAATACGCCAACCACAGAAAGACAAATCTCATATGTTCTTACTCATATACGGGAGCTAAACATTAAATAAAATTTATTTCATGGAGACAGAGAGTAGAATGATGGTTACCAGAGGCTGGGAAGGGTAGCGGGCAGGGGGGAATAAGGAAGGAATGGTTAATGGGGTGCAAAAATATAGTTAGATAGAATGACCAATATTTGATAGCACAACAAAGTGACTATAATCAACAGTAAGTTAGGGTATACTTTCAAATAACTAAAAACGTAGAACTGGAATGTTCCTGACACAAAGAAATAATAAATGCCTGAGTTGATAGATATCCCAATTACCCTGACTTGATTAATTCACATTGTATGTCAGTATCAAAACATCACATGTACCTTTTATATATATATATATATAAAACTATTATGTACCCATAATAATTAAAAATTAAAAAAAATTTTTTTTAAACCAGGCTGAGATAGCTACTCAGCTGCAAGTATGAACCATTTCTTCTTATTGAAAAGGGACGATAGCTGAGAGGGCAGAGCCAAGAACAATAGGGAACAGTGGATTAGAGAAATCACTTCCAGGAAACAGAAATGGGCGTTAGTCAAGAAAAATTCCTCACTCCTAGGGCAGGTAGCCCAGACATCATTTGTGCAGCTGGATTTCAGAATTGTTATGGATTAGTGACTGCTATGTACCTCTCATTTCTCTCTCTTTTTAATGGAAGTGGTAATTATGGTTATCTTGTTCCTGACTCACTATTGTATGTTAGATATGTGGTAGTGGTGATGGTGGCAGGGGGGAGGGGGGTAGATAACTTGTCCTTTTATTAATAGTTCCCAGGTTCCTGAATCAAGAGGGGCTGCACCCACAGAGCCACATCCACAACCAGACCTAACACAAATCATGAAATTATGGACTTTGAGCTTGGTGCCATGAAATGGATGAGACTTTGGGGTACTGGGAGGTGATATGCATATGGAAGGAATGTGAATCATTGGGGCCAGAGGGCAGACTATGGCAGACTGTTACACCAGTCAGTCATACCCTCTGATATCCATGCATGTGTAGTTTCCTCCTTGATTGAGACTAAGTTTGACCATGTGACTTGTTTGGCCAATGGGACATCAGAAAATGTGGGACAAACAGGCTTGATAATAGTGTTTTTCATTGAGGTCTACCCTCTTGGAATGCTGCCCTGATATTACATGTTAAGAAACCTGATCTAGCCTCCTTTGGATGAAAGACAACATGGAGAGAGGCCCAACTGTTCCAGCCAACCCCAGCCCCCAGCTGATCTACCAGGTGAATGCAGCCATATACACAAACCCAGAAGCATTCAGTCAACTCACAGAATTATAAGAAATAAATTGGTTATCGTTTTAAGCTACCAAGGTTTAGGGTGGTTTGTTATGCAACAACAGATAACTAATAGAGATTCCAAAACCCAATCTATTTCTACTGGACTAGGATGCCTCCCAGATCTGTCAGTTGAAAGATTTTTAAAACTTTCCCTGAAGAAGCTAAATTTAGCTGGGTGTGGAAATGCACACCTGTAGTCCTAGCTACTTGGGAGGCTGAGGCAGGAGAATCACTTGAGCCCAGGAGGTCAAGGCTGTAGTGTGCTGCTATGATTGCACCTGTGACTAGATGCCACACCCCAGCCTGGGCAACCATGCAAAACTCCGTCTCCAAAAAAAAAAAAAAGAAAAAAAAACCAGAACAGAAAAAACAGCTAAATTTAAGCTGGGCCTTGAAAAGACAAGTAGGATTTCCATAACTAGAAAAAAAGGGCAGAGGCAACAGTAGGGATTAGGAACCCTAGAGTGAGAAAAACCGGAAATCAAAGCTTGGAGAAGGCAAAAGTACAAAATGTGATCAAGAGGTTGAGGAAGTCAGTATGGCCAGAGTACAGGGTCTGTATGGATAAGTGAGAAATAGAATCTTGGAAATTGGTTATGGGAGGTGAAAGGGTCTGTTTTGTTTTTGGTTTTTTTCTTTTTTTGAGGTAGAGTCTTGCTCTGTCATCCCCGCTAGAGTGCAGTGGCATCATTGTAGCTCACTGCAACCTCAAATTTCTGGACTCAAGAGATCCTCCTGCCTCAGCCTCCCAAGTAACTGGGACTACAGGCATGTACCACCATGCCCAGCTAAGTTTTTCTATCTTTAGTAAAGATGGGTCTCGCTCCTGCTCAGGCTGGTCTTGTGTATCTGACCTCAAGCGATCCTCCTGCTTTGGCCTCCTAGAGTCATAGGATTACAGGCGTGAGCTACCGCACCTGGTCTAGGGTCTGTATTTTACTACATAGGCAATAGGCAATGTTCTTGTGAAGGGGGGATCAGATAGATAGATATAGATACAGATATAGATATAGATATAGATATAGATAATGATTTAGGAAGAATGTTCTGAAGGTGATACATAGAAAAATCTAAAAAATAGGTAGTGAAAATGGAGAGATAAGAGGGGAATAGCTATTACAAAGGTCTAGGGGAGGTGTAATAAAAGGGCTTGACCTAGGACAACAGCCTTAGACAAGGAAAGGAATAAATATAAAATAAATAAATATATGAGATTCTTCTCTAAAAAATATGGTACTAGTTTAACAACTATAATACAATTATCACATAAAGATATAATTAAATAAATTAAAGGAAACACACAACTTGATATCATCAAAAGAAAAACCTCATTTCTAATTCATTTTCCTTTGTTTAAGAGAATATATAAAGATGAGGCTGGGCACGGTGGCTCACGCCGGTAATCCCAGCACTCTGGGAGGCCGAGGCGGGCGGATCGTTCTGAGCTCAGGAGTTCGAGACCAGCCTGAGCAAGAGCGAGACCCCGTTTCTACCAAAAATAGAAAGAAATTAATTGGACAGCTAAAAACATATACAGAAAAAAATTAGCTGGGCCTGGTGGCGCATGCCTGTAGTCCCAGCTACTCGGGAGGCTGAGGCAGTAGGATCACTTGAGCCCAGGAGTTTGAGGTTGCTGTGACCTGGGCTGACACCACGGCACTCGCCCCAGGCAAGAGAGTGAGACTCTGTCTCAAAAAAAAAAAAAAAAAAAAAAAAGATGACCCAGTGGACATACTGTGCTTGATTACAAATTTGGGGAATAGGGAAAGGTGATGAACCAGTGAGTTAAACAGCTACTATGAAAAAAGTAAATTCATAGTTTAGATTAAAATCTCATTACATCCCACAGAAAATCACCAAGAATGCAGGCTTATAAGGCTATTGAAAAATTAAGAGAAAACATTTTTTTAAAGTAGAGCGAATATTTAAAATGATCCTTTAAAAAAGTGACTTAATAAAGGAATTAACATGTATTTTATTACTACCCTGCAAATGCTTCTAGTTTACAAAACCATTCATATTGTCATATTTCACAAAAGTCACACAATGAGATTGTGAGCAAGCATAAAACTCAGAAAGGGTTGAACATTTGGACACGTCTCTCATGTAGTTCAGTTTATGAAAGAAAGTAATAAGCAGGCAAACAGGAAGCTGTAGATGTTTTGAATTACTCTAAGGATGAAAATGAGTGATTGTGAACTTTTAATAAAGACATCTATAATCATAAAACAGCATTCATTAAATAAATAGCAACTTTTAAATGCCACATGGCCGGAAACAACAAAAACAATGGTACATAATAAAAATGAAGTACCCATCATTTGTGCAGTGTCTACCATTTATAAAGAACTTTCATTTATATCACCTACTTGTGATTCTAACTATAGCAGGTCTGGGGAGGTTAAATACTTGACTGAGAATACTGGGTTCGTAAAAGACAAAGCTGGAACTCAGAGCTACCTTGTCATAGTAACCAGTGAAAATTTAAAATGTTAATTTATCTAATGAATAGTAAATGGTAGTGGGGGCAGGAAAAAGCCAAAGTCACCAACGTCACCAACACTGGTATATGACCACCACAAAGTTGTCCAATTTTTATCCCTAGTTTTGAAGCACCGTGGAAGGCAATTTTGCTAGGAGAAAGTATATAAAGAATAGGTTTAATTAACTCTATTTGTTCATAGTTACTGGGAAACATAATCAAGTTTTTCCAAATCATTTGATAACAGCAAAATCAATTGATGAGTAGTTCATGGGCAAATCCCTTAAACTTTTCAGTCCTTGGTCTTCTCATTGCTGACAGGGGCTGTAAAAACAGATCCCTTCCAATTCCCAAATTATAAGTTCAGGGATTTTAAAAAGAGAGTTAGACTGGCAGTTAATAGTTAAAAAGATAGAAAACTATTGTTATTATTGGTACCTACTTTCCTATAGGAAATAGGAATGAAGTGGTTGGTCATCTTTAAATCTGTCCTACAATTCCACTATCTAGTACTGTGTTGTCAGATTCTAAGAATTTATCATCAGATAAACAACTCTGCATCACATTATGCAAGAGTCCAATTTAGTATATGTCAGAGAAGCAGTAACAGTATGAAAAAATATGGAAAAATTTTCTTCTGATTACCTTATTCCTATTTTAGCTACCTCAATCTATTAAAATTTCAAGGTACTAGATCTTTTAAATTATCTTAAATAAATCTTCATGCCATTTTAGTGCTCTTGGATATTTCTCATGCTAACTCTTGGTTGGAAAAGAGTCACGAATACCACTTACGTTAAGTAATCAGCGTAATAAAGTAATTACAATGTTGAAAGAAACCCTGAGGATTAATACATGTTTTTAAAAGAATTTTGACCAAATCACTTTCTTCCAACTACATGTTAAATAACTTCATCTGCTTTTGATCTGTCCATTTTCCTCCAACACTGCTCCAAAATTTTTTAGCACCCTAAGCTTCAGAAATTAGGACAGCAGACGTTGCTAGTTGCCCATCCATTCTTTCATTTCTTATCCCTAACGTACCCTTGATTGTATTTGAAGTGGCAATGTCCTCCTTCAAAAATATTCACTTGTAGCCAGGCACGGTGGCTCACGCCTGTAATCCCAGCTCTCTGGGAGGCCGAGGCAGGCGGATTGTTTGAGCTCAGGAGTTCGAGACCAGCCTGAGCAAGAGCGAGACCCCGTCTCTACTAAAAATAGAAAGAAATTAATTGGACAACTAAAAATATATAGAAAAAATTAGCCGGGCATGGTGGCGCATGCCTGTAGTCCCAGCTACTCGGGAGG
>RJWJ010019729.1:0-29938 GCA_004363605.1 Indri indri | reverse complement strand
CGGATTGTTTGAGCTCAGGAGTTCGAGACCAGCCTGAGCAAGAGCGAGACCCCATCTCTACCAAAAATAGAAAGAAAATTGATTGGACAGCTAAAAATATATAGAGAAAAAAATTAGCCGGGTATGGTGGCACATGCCTGTAGTCCCAGCTACTCGGGAGGCTGAGACAGTAGGATTGCTCGAGCCCAGGAGTTTGAGGTTGCTGTGAGCTAGGCTGACGCCACGGCACTCGCCCCAGGCAAGAGAGTGAGACTCTGTCTCAAAAAAAAAAAAAAAATAAAATAAAATAAAATAAAATAAAATATTCCCAGCAAGGCCAAAAAGACAAGAAAACAACAACTTACCCAACATGTTTAGCGTCCCAATCGTATTGGTCTTTAACGTCTTGATAGGATTATACATGTAGTTTGGAGGGGAGGCTGGTGATGCCAGATGGTATATCTGGTCAACTAAAGAAGACAAATGGAAGCCTATTATTTCCAAGAAAAACACTAAAAAAATTCTGAACTCCTAGGAATTATACAATAATACAATAAAGGTGTTAGTGTACCTTTTACTGAAATTCTAGTTGGTATTATAGTAGTCTTTATAGAAACTAATTTACATTTCTAATTAGAAGAATTTTAAACAAAAATAGAAAATCTAATTATCTGGCAACAAAAACACGTGCTTAGCCAGTTATTTGGGTCTGTTCTTCTGTAACTAGAGTTCATCTGATTACCAAGTTGACTGTTTTCTGAGACATTTGTCCCAGATAAAGCATTCAAATCTGAAGAAAGACATTTTTCAGGCACAGAATTAAGCATGAATATCTAGAGCAAATGTTTTTAGTTTGTGAAGCAAATCTGACATAAAAGCAAAGACAGGAAACTATGGGAGAAATTACCTTTCGTTTTTATGCATTCTGTGTACATAAAACCAGACCCTCGGATGACACTTGGGGACGGTGCTTTTTAAAGCCATGAGTAGCAAAACAATTCAGATTCCAAACAACTATCCCCTCCTGTGCACAGGCATTCACTTTAACTCGTCACCCACAGCCCTCTGCCGCCCAGGCCAGGTAACACCTGTTCACAGCAGAGAGGCCCTCAGGAACCAACCTCTCCCTGTGAAATGGCAGTGATGGACAAACACGTGCGAGGAAAGCATCCTTCCAGACAGACCAAGTCTGTGCCATGCCATTCTACTTTTGCTACAGGTGAAAGAAAACACACCCACCATCCACAGGAGAACTGAGGACTGGGCACCTGAAAGCTTCACTGCCAAAATGAGTCCTCCCTTGTGTACAGGCATGCAAGAGCACCTGCAGGACTCCTCTGCCTGCACCCTCTGGCTCCTCTCCACAGCCTCCTGCCCTCTTCCCGACCACGGGAGCGCCGCTTTCCTTAGGCTCCACAACTGATCAGTCTGGAGATTCTCAATCTAGCCTTGCTCTGCATCAGTCACCCAGTGAGGTGGTGCCTAGGCTCCCAATACCCTGACACAGGGGTTCTAGGCTGAGAGACTCTGGGCCTTTACATATATATTTATACATATATTTTAAAAAGCTGAAAAACACTGAGTTAATTTAAAAATGGAACCACTGTTTCTTTTAAAAATAATATTTTTTCAAAAGAACCAAGAAAACACAAAACCTTTAAAAATTGTAGATAATCTGTTGATATGCAAATTAATTGAACAGATCTTTCCTAATAAGAGAAAAATCCTGCGACTAATTGTCTCCACTCACACAAATTATTCTGAGTTAATAGCTAAAAATAAAAGCAAACAAAATTCTACTATACAAGTTGTAAGTTAACAAGACAGCTTTTTAAAATTAATTCTCACAAAATCCCATCATTCTGGGGCCCATGCCATCTTTTGCAGCTTACAGCTAGGACCAGCATGGACTGGCTCAGCCCCGCACACCCTGCCAACAAGCTCAAGGGCTGCGGGTGGAAGTGGCAGGACACTGGGACAGGCACTGAGTTTCTTCTTCTAAAAACACCTCCTCTCACCCACTGCCACTCTGGAATAGGACTGTGCCTGATTCAAAACAGAATGAGTCTGGCTGGACCTTCAGAGCTGAGCATGACACCTAAGAGCCCACTCAGGTGTGACAGGCACATCTGCTCATATAGACCAGGCTGCCCTCTGTGCCTCAAAGACAGTGTAGACCACAGTGCGTGCGTTGTTATCCTACAGAACAAATTATTCAGCACTATTTTTACTCTTGAGGTGACAACGTATGCAGGAAAGACAGGAAACTGTGTTAAAGACTAAGAGGAAACATGTGTGCCTTGAGAGTGCAGGATACCACCCTGGTATCTAACAGAAAGCCACTGCCATTAGCACACGCCCTTCCTTCCCCATCTGCTCCAGGCCACACTTTCTTCTTCAAGGCTCAACCCAGAGGTCAGTGTACGTGGGAAACCTCCCCATCGTCCCTGGTAAGAGATGATCCCCTTCCCGCTGGCAGCTCCCGATGCTTCATGCCGTCTTGCCGAATGATTCACGCACATCTTCTTCACCAGACAATAAGCTCATGAAGCCCAAGACTCGAGTGTTTCCTTCCTTCTGGTCTCCACACAACTTTTCCTCTGTGGGGAGGGCAGGCCCCCGCCGTCACTTTGGAGCACACACGAATGCAGATTCCTGGGCCCGCTGCAGGTCCAATCCATCAGGATGTGCAGGTGGGCCTGGAAACCTTTCACTTAAAACAAGTATCCCTCCACAGTGCTATGGCTCAGGCCAGTTTGGGAACAGTGAAAGCCAAATAAACAGATGAGCCATAAATTGCGGCTTTTCCATCCAAAAAGGCTATTCTGCCTGGTCTGTCATTTTTTCACCATTCGACAGGTTCGCCCTCCTGTTGCTCCTGGAAAGCAACTAAGGATAACTATCAAACTGTGTCATGACATTTCGTTAGGCAGCAACACTGATGCATCATCCCATGCAGGAAGAACCTGAAAACGCTATGAAAACCAAAGTTCTCTGCAGCCCCTCTTCCCTAGGAGAATGCGTTCTGCCTTCATGTTAACAACAATAACTCCAGTTCCTATCCTAACAAGGACACTGCAGCAGGGTCTGTTGATTAATTAATCTGGTAAGGAATTAGGAAGGGGAGAGAAGAGGGGACACTTCAGAGCAGGGATAAATAGCCAGCAATGAGAAGTACTACACAAATTCTAAGTGATATTAATAACAACCAGCTCTGGAATGTAAATAAAGCAGCAAAGAGAACTCTCACTGCCCAGAAAAAAAAGCCCTCAGAGCATGTCAACTGCATAGTTCAAAGTACATGGAAAATGAGCATGACATTCAAAAATCCAAGTTGGGGGCCAAGAGAGAAAGACAAAGGGGGGAGGAAAGGCATGCCCGGACACAGGGCGTGCTCGATGCTGACCGCCAAGTGGCCCTGCCATGACCCTTTCACATTTACAAGGCCATGTGCCATGAGCACAGCTAGAAAAACAGGAGCCTCAAGAGAGGAGCCTAAAAGCTCCAATTAACAATCAACAGCATTCCTACCAGAAAGCTGGCAGGTCCCCAGGAAGGGGCAGGGTGAGGGGACAGCGGAGGCTGCAGGGCCCTGCTATGAACTCTGACGAGGGAAAACCCAACCAGCCTAACCACAGAGGAACTCCCTGTGGGTCCTCAGGATGGATTTCTCTGTGCCTGAAGTCCGCATAAGTTAATACATCAATTGAGAAGAAAAAAAATCACCGCAAGAACTCGGGGTAACCCCAAACCATTGTTCATAACCCATCAGAGAACGCAAGCATTACATTCTGCCAAAGGGAAAATCCACATAAAGACCAACTGCATGTTTCCAGGCCCGCGCTGATTTTCGTTCTTTGCCTAATTTCCTGACGTAGCTGCATTGAGGATCCTCCTGTGCCACGCCCAGGCCCTAGTGAACTGCTAAGTTCCACTTAAGGATTTGCACCATGAAAATGAAGACTATGGAAACAAAAAGGCAAAACGATGAGTTCACTCTTTCTGTGAACGCACATGACTATTTAGCATACGGTAAAATCCCATCATGTAGATACTTGCTACAGAATTCTTTTTTTCTACACCCCGAGTCAGAGGCCTGGCAGAAATACCACGCAATGGGATGCCACTCTGTGTAACATGGAGTCCCACAGTGTGGCCCTAACCCTCCTCCCTAGCAACTGTACTTATGATGGCAAACAGGATTTAAGAAGAGACCAACTTTCTGAAAGTACAGAGACCAAATTTTTCTTGGCACAAAGAAGTAAAAGAGTTTGCCTTGATTTCATATCAAATAGCATTTACTTAAGGCAAAGGCTGCACGTGACAGAGGTCTGGCTCAGGCCCTGGGACCTGGGGTTACCCACCAGTGCTGCTGGCTAAGTACTGAGGGGTTCACCTTCCCTGTGACAGCACCTCAGGGAGAAAGCATTTCCAGTACCGTGGGCTGCTCTGTAGGAAACCCCTCATGGCTCCAAATTAAACAGAGGGAGATCTCTAAGAGCTGCCGCCTCTGCAATTTATATTTATATTTGCAATATAAACTGAAAGTTGAGAAAAGAAATTTCTAAATTATACTTCAACAGAAATACTCTAATCAGAGCTGCATGCCTCAAATGTCTACATAAATACGGACCGACTATCCTTGGCAAACACTGTTCCCACGCCGCCTTTTTATACTGGGTGCCCAGGGTTGGTAACCTGGCCTCTCCCTTTTTGCCTTTCCTGGCAACCCCCGTCATGGACTCCTATGGGACTGGAGCATTCAGGTAAAAGGTGGGTAACAGAAAGGGCTCTGTGCCTTGGTTTCCTCACCTATGAAATAAGGAGAGTAACTGCCTACTTCTCATGAGCACTGAGAGAATTAAATATGCTAATCATAAACACTGATGAGAACAGTGCCTGGGAATAATATAGTAAGTGCCCAAGGAGTGTTAACTATGGTCACTTTCTTCTTTTATTTTCCTGGAATTCTTCCACACTGGTACTACAAGTTCCACCATCATTCTCCCCACAACACAATGGGCATTTCTGCCTTTTCCTGTTCCCTACAGAAATACTGGTCTCAAAATTTCTGTGTATGCAGATGGTGGAACAGTAAATTGGGACTTTTCAGGCAGGCACAGGATCTATGTATCAGGATTCTGAAAAAACAAGTGTTTTGTGATAATGATGACAAAGACGTAGATCAGCGGTCCCCAAACTTTTTGGCACTAGGGACTGGTTTCATGGAAGACAATTTTTCCATGGTGAGGGAGGAAGTGGGGTAGGGGTAATGGTTTCAGACAAATTCTCACAAGGAACGCTCGCTCAGTCTAGATCCCCTGCGTGCGCAGTTTACAGGAGGGTTCATGCTCCTATGAGACTCTAATGCTGCCACTGATCTGACAGGAGGCAGAGCTCAGGCGGTGATGTGAGCGATGGGGAGCAGTTGTAAACACAGATGAAGCTTCCCTGGCTCACCTGCGGCTCACCTCCTGCTGTGCAGCCCAGTTCCTAACAGGCCATGGATAGGGACTGGTCCTTGGCCCCAGCGATTGGGAACCGCAGACTTAGAATATATATACTGGGTGGCTTTCTGAAGCAAGGTTTACAATGGCCCCAAATTGCAAATAACCTAAACATCCAACAACACAAGCATAATGAAACCTTACCATAGTCATACCATGAGGACTAGCTAGTAAGTAATGCAGAGGGGAAAAAATGTATCTTTGTAAAGGGATCTGATATAGCCATACAATAGAATACTAAGTAGCTGCCAAAAAATAAAAATAAATAAAGTAGCTCTGTATGTATGATATAGAAATAGCACCAGGATACAGTAAGTGGAATACAGTAAGATGCAGGGCAATATATAACAGCCTACTTTCACTATGAACAGGGAGAAATACCAATACCTATTTGTATTAGCTGGGTCGCATACAGACATTGCAGATGAATACAAAAAACTGATTAATAGCGATTTCCTGAGGAGAGCTGGGAACTGGAAAGATGAGAGGTGGAGGCAAGAGGGAGACTTTTTATAGCATTATCTTCTCTGTTTTTTAAAAATTGAACCATATAACCATACTGCCTATTAAACATGTTTTTAATTTAAAAAATCACATTTAGAAAAGGAGTGGGCATTAACATCAACAGATTAATTTTGAATAGAAGGATTAAAGATGATTTTCTATTGGCTTTTTTATGCTTTCCAAATTTTAACATGTATTCTTTTCATCGTCAGGAAAGGATATTCTTTTGAAAAGAGAAAAAAAAATGAAAGATTCTCTTCCATCTCATTCATCAAATACATACACAAGAAACCTAATTCTTTCATTTAGTTCAAAGTTTTGTTAATTTCTCTTGAGACTTCTTTGATGCGTATGTTCTGTAAAAGTCTGTTGTTTAATCCCTGAGTATTCTGGGCTTTTCCAGCTATCTTTCTGTTACTAATTTCTAGTTTAATTCCACTGTGGCTGAGTACACTCTGTGTGATTTCCAGTCTTTCAAGTCTGTTGAGGTGTATTTTACAGTCCAGAACGTGATCGATTGTGGAGAATGTTCCATGTGAGCTTGAGAAGAACCTGTATTTTGCTGCTGTTGGATGAAGTGGGCATTGTGGGAGTGGAAAGAGGGAAGAGATGGGGTCCAGAAGAGGGGAGTTATCAAATGCAGGGAGGAACCCACTGCAGAAGAAAGAAAAACAGGCTTTAAACTATGGAGGTATAGAAATGTCTTACGCTCTCCCAATGTAAATGTCAACTGAGGGAACTTAATACTCTGAGCAACAGTCAAAAAGTGCTAATAATTTATTGTATGACTCCAGTGCACAAGCATGTGTGTGTATACACTTGTGTATGTGTATGCATGTTTGTGTATGTATGTGTGCACGTGTATTTGTATATGCATGTTTGTGTGTGTACACTTGTGTATGTGCATGCATGTTTATGTGTGCTTGTGGATGTATGTCTGTGTGTATACTTGTGTATGTGTATGCATGTTTATGAGTGTGTACACCTGTGTATGTATGTTTATTTGTGTAGGTATGTGGTGTATACTTGTGTATGTGCACGCACGTTTATGTGTACTTATGCATGTATGTCTGTGTGTATACTTGTGTATGTGTATGCACGTTTATGAGAGGGAGAGGGTGTGTACGTGTGTGTGTGTTTATGTGTGTGTCCTACACATACCAGTGGTAGAAATGGCCCAGAACAGCTTTAGTATCAAAGCTCACAGTTAAAGAAGATAATTCCCTTACAAACATACCATTCTTACTAAGTTCTGGTTTCTCAGTAGTGCTGAAATTATATAACCAATAGTCCTTTCAAACAATAAATGTTTATTGCTATGTGCAAAAAAAAAAAAAAAAAAAAAAGAGTAACAACAATACTAACACTTGCCCCAGCAAATGTAGAAGCTTATAAAAATCCATTGGTAATCTGACAGTCTGCAGCTGCGGCATGGTGGCTCTGCAGATTTGCAGCTCTGCCACTCCCACGCGCAAATCAAGGTGCCAGCAGGGTTGTGTTCCTATCTTCAGAGGATGATTCAGGATGTTGGCAATGTTCCCTTCTGTGAGGCTGCAGGACTGAGGTCCTGTCTCCTTGCTGGCCCTCAGCAGAGCCACCCTCAGCTTCTAGAGGCTGCCGTACTCTCTGGCTCATGGCCCTGACAGAGCCGGCCACGGCCGGGACCCTCGCACACTGCGAACCTCTCCAGCTTCCCTTTTGCCAGGTCTCCCTGAGGAATCGCCTCTACTGAATCTCTTGCCCGACTCTTCCACTTTCTCTTGCTGCTTTTACTGGTTCGTGTGATTATGTGGGGCCCACCCAGATAATCCAGAATGATCTCCATTTTAAAGCCTGCTGGTTCCTAACCACAATTCCAATAGCAAAGCGCCTGCACAGCAGTACCTGCATGCATCTCCAGCTGAACGCTGGGCGGGGCGCCCTGGCAGGACACTGGCGGAACCCTGCCTGCCAAGAGCCCTGTCACCTGCACTGCTCCCATTAACCCCATGGCAGCCTTAGGAGGAAGACCGAGTGGAAAGTGAGACAATTTACCTATTACATCTGTTTCACTTTACAAAAACTTCAGCCTAACCCCAAAATGAATCCCAAATAGATTAAATAATTAAAATTAAATGTTACAGCTTTTTTAAACTATCAGATTAAATATTCGTCTTCATCTAATGTTGGAAGGGTTATAGTATAAAAGAAACAACAAAGGGGAAATGAACAGATGAGACTGTATTAAAATGATGAAATTTCCATGAAATGAAAAGGCAAAAACTAGATAGGGGAAAAAATGCTAAACATATGCCCAGTGCTTAACATCCCTATCGTGAAGAACTCATACAAAAAGCAAATCTAAAAAATGGGTAAAAAATATCTATTTGAATTTCTTTTGTGAATTAACATGTTAGAAAGTCTAACCTTTTTTAGGAACAAAAGAGATGTGCACTGAACCATTGGTTTTCAAATTAGCAACATATTTTTGTTAGTAGTTTTTAAAGATAATGTTTAATGCTACTAATGAAGTGAAATAGACACCCCCAAATAATGGAGACATACTAGTATTTGATACAATTCATATTTAGACTCTTTACTGAGGAAATAAAACCCCCAAACCCAAAGACATTTACTAAAAAACACTAGAGAACTTTAAGTAAGTTTAAATAAATTATGGTATATCCAAACGATAAGTAGTGCTCAGTGATTATACCGGCTTTTCAAGACACATGTTACTGACGTGGGGAAATAAATGCTCACGATTTGGTAAGAATGGGAAAAAGCAGAGTCCTGCGCTGTCCACGCAGGGGGAGGGCAGCTGATGGTAGAAACATGGGAGTTGGGCAACCCAGGGCTGAGTCTGGCTATGCCACTTAATAGCCTTGTAACTCTGGGCAGGTTCAGACCTGACTACAGTTTTCCACGCATATAACAGTGGGGATGACACCTCTTAGCTCTCATGGCTACGGTCAAATGTGAACGAGAATGAACGCTGAGTCTGTGTGATCCTAAGAGGTCCTAAGAGCAAGTACCTGCTGGCAGCTCTCGCCAGCACACCTTAGACAATCTGGGGGAAACAAGACCTTTCCAGGTCTACCTAAGGCCCCTGTGATTGTTTCCTGTGGCTGCTGTAACTAAAGTACCACAAAACAGGTGGTTTAAAGCACCAAAAATTTATTCTCACACGAGTTCTAGAAACCAAAAGTCCGAAAACAAGGCGTCAGCAGGGACACGCTTCCTCCAGGCTCTAGGGGAGAATCCTCCCTTGCTCCTGCCAGATGTTGTTGACTCGGGGCTGCATGACTCCACTCTGCCTGGTCTTCACATGGCCTTCTCCTCTTTGCCCCACCTGTCTGTGTCTACACCAATTCTGTCTCTCATAAGGACACTTACCACTGGAATTACAGCCCACCCAGGTAATCTGGGTTGAACTTATCTGAAGCTCCTTATCCACATCTGCAAAGACCCTTCTTCCATAAAAGGTCATATTCAGGTTCTGGGGTTAAGACATATCTTCTGCAAGCCACCATTCAACCCATCACAGACTAAAGCCATAATTCCTTTAAAGTGGCAAAGTTATCAGAGGACTTCAAACACTTGTAAGTGAGATTTCATTATTCATTCAGAATTCTGTACTGGCTAACATCCTATAGGCAGTTAAAAGCAATTGCACGCAAATAGCTCAGGCATCAGACTTGTTAGGCAATAGGGATATCGTCATAGTTGGTTCAGGCTGTTATAACAAAATAACCATAAACTGGTGGTTTATAAAAAACAGAAATGCATTTCTCACAGTTCTGGAGACTGGGAAGTCCAAGATCAAGGTGCTGGCAGATTCAGTGTCTGGTGAGGGCTCACTTTCTGGTTCACAGATGGTGCCTTCTCATTGCATCCTCCCGAGGTGAAAGGGTCAAGAGAGCTCTCTGGAGCCTCCTTCATAAAAACACTAATCTCATCCATGAGGGCTCCGTCTCCATGACTAAATCACCTTCCAAAGGCCCCACCTCCCAATACCATCACCTTGGCATTTGGATTTCAATGTAAAAATTTGGGGAGGACACAAACATTCAGACCATTGCAGATGTGGACTACACAAATGCTACTTCAACAGGTCCATGAAGTTCAAAACCAGAGGGCATCATGTAACAGTGAAGACATACTCTTCACTATTACAAGCATTCTTCATCACAGAAACTAGCATAGTGCCTGCACACAGTAAGACATTTCTAAACTAAAACACAACATGACATTCAATGTGGTTCACTCAGACAGCTCACCCTTGGGATCTGGCTGCTCTGGCTGCAACACCTACCAAGCTCTAAATAATAGCATACGGTTTTCACTCACCTTCGATATAGAGCGGCTCCACCACGTCGTGGTTAATTAGCTCGAAGTTCTCGTGTCCGATCCAGTGCTCCACGTTTCTCTTCCTGCCCGTGAAAAAGTTGTCTACCACGGTTACCTCGTGGCCATCCATCATGAGTTTGTCCGTTAGATGGGAGCCCACGAACCCCGCGCCACCGGTTATCTGCATCAGGATAGTATGTGCAAAACATCCCAGAAAAGGCATATGAGAACACAGTGATGACTGATTCCATGGAGAAACATCTATGGTGCAGGCACAACTTAGAATTGGGTGGGGTGGGGTGGGGGGAGGAAAACGACAAAGGTTTTAAAGCAGCCTCTTTAACTCTCACTGCACAGCAAAGTCTGCAAACTCCTAAGCAGCCTAAAATTTCAAATTACCACCTAGTGAATAATATAGAAAAATCATAGTTACAAGTTTAAAAATGTCTTCATTGACAGAGAATTTCATGTCATTCAAAGGTTCTTGTTTTATAATAGATGGGATGCTGAACATCGCTTATATGGTTCTGAGATTACTACTGCAAACTTTTAAAACTACTTCACAGAAAAAGAGATCGGCAAAATGCAGATCTGTTCACTTTACCCCCCTGTTTCAAATTGAAAAATTAATAGTAGGAAAACACCAATTCTTTTTACCTAAAATAAAAAGCACATAAACCCCTAGGTCTATGGTTTTGAAATATGTAATTCTCCATGAACCTTCTGTTCAAATAAAACTCACACAGAGTGCAATGCACCATGCGTGAGAGACGGCAGAGCCACCTGGATGAAGACATCAGGGACAGCAGGGAGAGAGGTAATGTTAGCCCAGGCCCAGGAAGACTTCTCTGTCACCACCGACTAGATAGTCATATATGCTCTGATGAAAATACTAACAGAATGGTTTAAAGCAGAATGTTTGAGAGTAGCCCTCCTGGTATGCAATAGCTTTCAATTAGCTTTATTGGAAGCATCATTTTCTAAATCCCCTTTGCTTTAGAGATAAGAAACTGATACCCAGAGAAGTCAGGCTTTTGTCTAAAACCCTCAGATCACTAGTCATGATAGGCTAAAGCTATGCTCTTGAATTGTCCCTATAAAATCAACTGAAACCAAGGGGTTAAAGCTTTGCTAGTGGCCTAAGTTCTGTAAGGTATAGCCTTAGCTAAGAATCAACCAGCTTCTGCCCCTTAGTTTGCTTCCCTATAATTGCTTACCACTTACGAGCCTGGTCACAAGACTTAAAACTTCCCTTACTAGCTTCCATAGATAACACCTCTACTGTGGAACCTAACATGCTTGTTAGGGGGTTTTCCACACCCCCTAAAAGGAACCCAGTTGAGCAATAACGCTCTTCCTAATCACATGCTCTCTCCATGATCTGTCAATTTGTCTGGCTCATGTTTTATTTTGAGCACTCCTACATTCAACTGGTACACCTGAACAATGATGATGAAAAAGGATTTTCCAGAAAAAATACCTAAATTTCAAATTTGTCTCACCACCAGTGCTTAACTCATGGGATGAGATTGCATTTTATTGTATTTTCCCCAGTTTTCTATGGTTTTTAAATTTTAAAAAAATCACAACTTTTTAAAAGAAATTTAACCCCTTTTAATGTAACTTTATATAGCTAAATGCAAATGTTTCTGAAAACAAGACGTTGTGTAGCAGTCTAACATCATCCCTGCACCTAAAATACCTGGTGGACAGGTCAGACATAGCAGAAATACATCGTATTAAATTAATCACCTTCAACATTTCACCAGTATTAGTAGTGACACAAAATCATTAGAAACACCTTAGCCTTGAAAACAATGCATTTGGAATTGCTTTTCTAGAGTGATTCCCTTCCATCTAAAATACTTAAAAGATTTATATAACATAGCTGGATAGTTACATAATTTTTTTGGTCCTAATCAATTTCAGCCCATTAGGCAAGTGTTTCAAATGGAAACAAAAACCAGCAGAGGCTCAGTGTTTAAAAAGCTTCATCAGGAACACTAATCACCAAACCCAAGCACACCCTTTGACTAATGAGGAGCTAATACCCAAAGACAGTAGGAGACAAGATGTAAAATCTCTTGCAATGAAATAGATTAGAACTCACACAGCTTCACATGGCTCTCCAGCATTTGAGTCCATATCAATGTGCTGTATTTCTTGCCCATGTGGGAGCTAATAGGCAGCTAAAGTGGTCCAGTTCAAGGTCAGCATTCAAACTCATTATGCTTAGCAAATCGGCAAAAAGAATGTATTTCTGAACAAACCTCTTCTTTTTGTTGAAGCTGTCCTAAGGCCTTAACGATTACTGAAAAGGCTTTAAGTTTTAGCAACAACATGCCAGGCTTGGGTACCGAATGACTCTGAAATGTGCTTAACCTATGAGAGGGGAGATGAGTTAAAAATACTAAGTCCATTTGTTGTGGTGATGTGTAAAGTGAAATAAATTCTACAATACTCAGCATCAACAGGAAGATCACTCCACACAGAAATAAGAACAACCCTGGCAAGACTGTGCAGGGTTCATGTATCAGTGTTGCGATGGTTTAAAGGTGTCCTCCAAAAAGCATGTGTTGGTAACCTACTCCCCAGTGCAACAGTGTTGGGAGGTGGGGCCCAAGGAGAGGACATCAGGTCATGAGGGCTCTGCCCTCATGAATGGATTCATGCCATTATCACAGGAGCATGGGTTCATCATCGAGGGAGTGTGTTCCATATAAAAGAACGAGTTCTGCCCTTTTTGTCTCTCTCACCCTCCCTTTGCCCATCTGCCATGGGATAACCCAGTAATAAGGCCCTCACCAAATACCAACCCCTTGATCTTGGATACCCCACCTCCAGAATCACGAGTCAATAAATTTCCATTCTTTATAAATGATCCAGTCTCAGGTATTTTGTTATAGCACCACAAAACGGACTAAGGCAGAAAACTGACCCTGGAGAAGTGGGCTGTTGTTATCACCAACAGCTACAAATGTGGAAGCAGCTTTGGAGCTGGGTGATGGGCGGAGGCTGAGCGAACCAGGAGAGGCAGAGTAGAAAAGGCTACTGCCGTGAATGCAGCATTAGAGGCCATTCTACTGGGGGCTCAGTAGAAGAGGAGAGCCCTCCGGAGTCTGAGAGGATTTAAGTGGCTGTGATCAGAATGCTGGTAGAAATACGGACAGTGAAAGCCATTCTGATGATGTCTCAGGAGGAAATGGGGAACAAGGCATTGGAAACTGGAGGAAAGGCCATCCTTGTCACAAAGTGGCAAAGAACTTGGGCAGATACGTGTTCTTGTCCTAGGCCTTTATGGAAGGCAGAACTTAAGAGTGATGAGACAGGGTATGTGGCGAAAGCAATTTCTTAGCAAAATATTGAAAGAGCTGCATGGCTTCTTTTAACTGCAAACAGTAAAATAAGAAAGAAAAAGGATTTAAAAACAGAACTTATAATTAAAAGGGAAACAGAACAAAAAAATTTGGAAAATGCCCAGACTAGACACATAAGGAATGAAAATGTGCATGGGTGCTCCAATAGAACCTTTGATGAGGGGATTAGCATGGCTAGAAGGAAGCCAGGTTCTAATCATCAAGACAATGCGGAATGACCCTGAGGCATTTCAGGGACCTTCCAGGCAAGTTAGAAGGTTGAGGACAAGGTTTCCAGAGAGGTGCTCGAGGTCAGCACTCACTGCCCGGTGTTGCCTCCAGGCTGTGCTCCCTATACTCTGGCGCAGTGCTCCTTGGCCATCACAGCCATGGCTCAAGGCAGCCCAGGTGCAGCTCAAGCCGCCACTCCTGAAGGTATATGCTATAAACCTTGGCAGTGACCACTCGGTGCTCTAAATCTTTAGGTTCACAGAATGCATGCACTGTGGGGGCAGGGCTTCCTCCACCTAGATTTCAAAGGATGCTGTGAAAAGCTCTGGGGCCCAGACAGAGACTTCTCACAGAGGCGGAGCCACCACCAAGACTCAGGAACTGTAGAGCCACCAGCGTGTAACACCAGGCTGAGGAAACTACAGGCACAAGACTCAAACTTGTGACAACTGCTGGGTGGACCGAGCTCAAGAAAGCCACAGTGGCAGGGCTGCCTAAGGCCTTGGGGGCCCAACCCCCACCCCAGTGTGCCCAGGATGTGGGACATGGAATCAGAGAAGATCATCTGGAGGCTTAAGATTTGACGTTGTTCACCCTGTTGGGTCTGGGGCTTACTTGGGACCAGTTACCCCTTTTTTCTTGCCTATTTCTCCTTTTCAGGAGAACGTCTATCCTACACCTGTCTCACCAGTGCATTTTGGAAGTAGATAACTTGTTTTGATTTCACAGGCTCACAGCTGGGGGAATTTGCCTCAGGATGAATCATGCCTTGAGTCTCAACCCTATGATGTTAAGATGAGACTTTGGACTTTTGAGTTGGTGCTGGAAAGAGTTAAGACTTCGGGGCTACCGGAATGGACTGAACGTATTTTACATGTGAGAAGGACATAAATTTTAGGGGTGGAATGCTATGGTCTGACTGTATCCCCCAAAAGGCCAGTGCTAGAAACTTAATCCCCAACACAACAGTGTGGGACCTGAGAGATGATTAGGCCATGAGAGCTCCGCCCACATGAATGGATTAAGGCCTTACAGAGAAAGTAGGTTCTGTGTAAAAGGATGAGTTTGTCTCCTTTTTCTTTCCCTCTTGCCCTCTCATTGTCTTTCTGCCATGGTATGACGCAGCAGGAAGGCCCTCACCAGATGCCAGCCCCTTGATATTGAACCTCCCAGCCTTCAGAACCATGAGCCAATAAATTTCAATTCATTATAAACTACACGGTCTGCAGTAGTATTACAGATAGCAGCACAAAACGAACTAAGACAAATGTACACCATCAGATTTTGTGATCAATCTGACAACCTGGCAACAAAAACCTTAGAAAAATTAACTTTTCTCTGCTACTTGAGACATGAATTTATTTATAGATTCATGCTCAAATGCATATATCTTTTTGATGCAATAGAAATAACCCCCAAAGAAAAGCATAGACGTACTAACCGACTTTAGAGTTTGCTCAGGGTGAGACCGATATAAGCCATCTCAAAAAGGCATGAGACTTGTGGAATCGGAATGTGGTGCTGTTACATAACTCTGTGCACGTGCTATAAACCACTGAATCGTAACTTTAGAAGTATGAATTTTATGATATGTGAATTATCTCTTAACTAAGAAAGAAAGTGTCTTAGTATTACAAATACTAATCAGATGTATAAACTTACCAAAATTCTTTTACGATCCTTTTCTGATAAAAACTTCACTGGTGGGTATTTCTGGGTAAAGCTGTATAATGTGAAGGGATTAAAAAAGAAAAAGTCAAACATCTCATTTGAGTATTTTCTCCTCCTACTACCAAAGCAAATGCCAGATTTTAGAACTGTTACTGTTTGCTCCTTCTCTCTACTCTGAATGAGTGCTGCAGGAACTGAGTGTTAACTGGCTAACTCGAGTTCAAGAAACATTTAACTTGTTCCTTGTGTAGAATCAAGCTAAGGATATGACTTGAGATTCTATTCCTGAGAAGCAAAAATTTAAAAATCTACAGGCAACTAGACGCCGCTAAAGCAGAGCAGGCACTACCTCTACTAGTCCAGTTAAAAACACACAACGAGGGAGGAGGTGGCATTCTCCTCCGCTATCTTTGGGTCAGAAGTAAGAAAGCAGTTTTGTGAAGTCACAGCCCCAATGCTGGAGGGCTGCCTCGCAAAAGTGAGAAAAGGTGTCAGTAAAACTCTGTCTCCTGTTCCAGGCAGTTCCCCAATTGCAGAATCGCCCTCCGAGCAATGTCCCCGGGTAAAATGACAGAGCGTCAGCACTGTATGTCTCTTACTTTCTGCTCTCACCCGATCTTAAATCTTACCTTTATCTTTTGATGCCCTCTTGCCCCTCCCAAGGTGCCATGGGTTCCCAACCCACACTGATGTTCAAGGAGCAGGGCAACATAACTGGTATATAAAATGTCCAATGAGAAGTGATAACTGCGGATTTGAAACGTACATTCTTAAAGTGATTCAGCTAGAAGCAAAAGTGCTTTAAATACAATCCAAGAGATCCTCTTTGTCATTATTTTGATAGGTGAGGTGCTGGGCCAGCAGCACTGTCCCAATCCCCTCCCTGTCACCAGCACCAGCGCAGCTCTAGGATACAGAATGCATTTCCCTAATTGTCACTGAACTGAACAGAATATGACAGGTCACTGGACAGAAGCCCTTAAAGCAGGGATGTCTCATCTCTGGAAGCACACGTACATTGGAGCCATAGCACTTTCTTTTACAACGCAGATGCTTCCCCTACTAAGAGTTACCAAATTCTCAAAAGGTCAAGTTCCCCTTGCAGACTACAAAATCAGATGGGAGAGTCTGAGGGCACAGGTGGGAACCCTGGTCTTCCCGCTTGTTGGTTCTGTGGACCCCCACACAAGCCCCCAACAGCACTGTGTACCTCAGCGTTTCCTCCTCCACCCAGGGGGAGCAACAGCTCCCCATCTCCAGGACCCCCTGAGTGTTTCATGAATGTTACCTATGTCTGGAGTAGAGGCAAATCCTGCCTTCAGTCACAGCCCTGCTGAAGACTGGAGGGAGCCGACAGAAGCCTTGTTTGCCACATAAAACTTCTTGTCATTCCATCTCCTCCTTCAGCTACTAGGTGGGGAATGGCACTGTAAATCTCAGTGTTGTCTGCACTCGCCCCTCACATCCGCCCCACTTTCCTTGGAGCTCACATGTGCGTGCCTCCAGCCTCCAGCTCCACACCCAGCCCCAGGGCACAACTGAAATTCTCCTTCCTTCCTCCCATGGTCATGGGCACCAGGGATTGCTGGCGCCATCTCTGACTTATCACTTTCCTTCACTCGCTGACCCCCTGACCCCCTCCCTGACCCCCTCTGTGGTTTTAGAGACAGTGTCACATGGGGTAAGGGTGCACAGCTACCCAGCGGATGTGCCGGGAGAGAAAGCGATTCCGTGAGCAGAGGCACAAGGCTGCGCCATGGCACCCTGGGCGTGAGCATGCCTGTTTGGCTACGGAAACAAATTTCAATCCAAGTTGTGAGCTTAGAATACTCCCCATCTGAAAGCTTAAAATGAAATTTGGTACGCTATTTATAACAGAAGGAAAACAGCGAACTGTTTTATAACAGGAAGTGTACTTCAAAGAAATAAAACTGAAGCAAAGGCACAGATGCTAGACACACACAGCTATGGGCAGGGTGGGGTGGACTAAAAAATACTTCAAACCCTGTGAGCTAAAACCTTTAATTTAAAAACCAAAAAAATAGGTTGGGCTGCTTGCCTTGCTTTTCTTCAACGTGTAGCTACCAAGTTTCAGATTTCATATGTATGATCAAGTTATTAAACTCTTAAAAAAACTATCTTACACCCCTCATGTCGTCCTTTGAGAAGTCACACACACAAAGCTGTGAGTAGCAGGATGGGGAAATGGCCTTCCAGGCCTCCTCAGCATTCCTGGAATACTCTGTTTGCCTCCCTGCAGTCAAGATGACAGACTACGGTGACCCCGAGGATGCTACTGACTGGGCCACACCCTTGGCCACAGCTGGGTGCTTGAG
Organism: Indri indri; assembly: GCA_004363605.1. Taxonomy (NCBI): domain Eukaryota; kingdom Metazoa; phylum Chordata; class Mammalia; order Primates; family Indriidae; genus Indri; species Indri indri. The sequence continues at coordinate 12,025 of RJWJ010019729.1, read as the reverse complement.
AGCACCTGCTGACCTGACCCATGCTGGGCAGCGGGCACCGGCTTCTTAAAGGCCTGCAGGAGGTGAAACTCCTACCCAGGGGATTGACTCATCCATTGCCTGAGCAGTGTTTAAAGTGGGCATGACGCCCACATCCTGAGTGTGAGAGATAAGCAAGTGAGGCAGAATGAACTGGATAACGAATCTTTTCTTAAACCCCCACCCTGCATTAATCCTTTACTAAGCATTTTATGCCATTCCAGACTCTAACCTTACTGTTTAGTAGGCTGGCCAGTAAGAAGTATTCTTATTCAGAATTTAAATTATCGTCATCATTTGCTATCTATTCAAAGAACTTTTTTTTTTTTTTTTTCCAGAGATAGGGTCTCACTCTGTCACCCAGACTGGAGTGTAGTGGCATGATCATAGCTCACCGCAGCCTTGAATTCCTCATCTCAAGCAATCCTCCTGCCTCAGCCTCCAGAGCAGTTGGGACTGCAGGTGCAGCCGCCATGCCTGGCTAATTTTTTTTTTTTTTTTTTAGAGATAGCGGTTATATCACCCCAGCTGGTCTTGAACTCTTGGCCTTTGGCCTCAAGTGATCTTCCTCCTGCCTTGGCCCCACAAAGTGCTGGAATTACGGGTATAAGCCACCGCACCCAGCCTATTCAAAGAACATTTAAAGATACTAAGACGAAATTAAACAAATGGCATATAATCAAAGTATTAAGCAATGGGGCTGTGATAACAGAAAAAGCCCACATATAATCCACTTAGGCTTCTACAGAGATTCCATCCTCATTTCTTTCCCTATATAACCCATAACTTTCAAAAATATCTTTATTTCTTGGGAGCCACATTGCTCAAAGTGACAAGCACATCAAGAAAACATATTTCCAGTTACAGTCTTATCTTGCCAGCATCAAGATGGTTGTTTGATGATTCTTACTACACAAGTAGTCAAGAAAAATAAAACTAGACAGAGCTCCATCAATTTCCACCACCAAGCCTTGTTAGTTGTGTTTGCACTTGACCTCCTAACTGAAACAGTGACGCAAGCTCACTGGTCTCCTGACTTGCTCACCACCCTGGATAACAGAACCATCCCAGAATAAGTACCCAATAAACAGACCCAAGAGGCAAATGCTCACCCTCTGCCCCTACTGTACAGGTGGCTCTCATGGTTTGACAAGAATGAGTTACCGGTGAGTTCTTAGGATTAAATTCTTACTTGTGTTTCTCTTTCCAGTTTGAAGGCACAAAGAACATCACAAAAGCATCAAAGGGAATCACATAATTCTCATATTTCAAGAGATATCATTCGTAAGCTATTGCCTGTGGGAAGTTATCTGATTCATTTTTCTTTTCATAAATAAATGAATATTACTGTCCAAAGAAAATGATCAGCAGTGGACAGATGTTTTTTTTTTTCCAACATAAAACCTGCCTTTCATCTTTCCTTTTACAGATTTACTCAGTTGAGAAGGAATATTAACTATTAACCTGAAAACAAAAAATATACATACCTTTTTTCTAAATCTCTGATTTTTTCTCTTAGTGGTTCAACAATCTAGAACAATAATAACCAAAATCAATTTTAACATAAAAACAAAGTCCTCAACCACTTTCACCCCATTCTGCCATTTCAGACAAGCATAGCATAATCCAAAACAGGTTTTAATTTTTTCTACAAATTCACTTCCAGGTTTAAATTAAGATAGACCACTTGACTCACAATGCTAGAATTGAGGCAATAAGTTGCATGTTAGAACTCATATTCCATAAATGCCTAATGAAAAATTAACCTTTTTACTCACCCACCTTCCCAGGAAGAATGTAAAAAGTGTTTCAGGTTCATAAAAACAGGTATATCAGCACTACCAGTCCCTTTTTAGGAAGAATCCCCTAAGCACAGGTCATGAAAGCTTAACATCTTGTTTCTGCAATTACTGTATATTCATGTTATCAGCTGTAGCACATAAACTGCAAGCTGTGAGTCAACCTGCATCCATGTGTGTGGACAAGGTGAGTCTGGGCAGAATGAGAGCAATCCAAGGGGTTCCCTCTGACTCGGAATTTGGCTTCAAATCCCCAGTGACCTCACAGCCCCACCCCTACCACAGTCCATGTTACAACAGTTTAGGTGTATCCATATTTCTTTACCTACAAAGCATAAGCAATTATTTTAAAACAGGAGTTGGATAATCAAGCAGAGGTGCTAGCTTTTAGTTAAGTAGGTGTGTGACTCCCCCATCTTTGCATATAAAGATGTTTCTCTGTCCTAGCAACTGATTTGGGGCCACTTTCCTTCCAGCATCTGCTCAGGTGAGTGGATGCTGATACAGACTTCTATCTCTTAAAGGTAATCACTTCCCTTTCTCTAAGAAAGGCTCATCTAAAAAGTCATGTAAAAGTGTGAATCTATTTTGACTTTAAGGTAGAATTTGTTTTAATAAGTCACACCTTTATGGAAAAAAAAATGGACCAATAGTGACAGAGACTGCATCTACAGGATAATAAACAGAAAATCTTCTCTTAAGGGAGTAATTTTTTGAAAGATGGTTTCAAAATCATATAGAACAGCACCAAGCTACCATAATAAAGAAAACAGCACAAGCAAAAGAAGTGAAATTGACAAATGTATCAATAAAAGCAAATATGAAAAAGAGACTAACCTCTTCAATCTTGCTTTCAATTTTGAGTTCACTGTTTTCTTGGATAGACCTGTTGAGTAGAAAGCTACAAAACTGAGATAAATTGAAAGCCTTTGCAACTTCAAGATTTGTTTCTGAACAAATTACCATAATTCAGACCAAACGCTGCTGCAGACCACCTCCCTCTCTGGCCCACCCAAGCATCGGTCATGTGTACCCATTCCTGCAAGAAGGGGAAGCACCAGAGGAAAATGGATTGTTTCTGTTAAACTAAAATAATCTCACTTCCATGTTACACCAAACACAGGACTTTAAATTAGAAGCAGGAAGTATCTATAGAAATGCATGTTTGTCTGCTGGGCTTTCCTGGGGATTTAATGCAAAATGGAGTTTTCTAAATAAAACCACAGAGCTCCTTTAAATGAGATCTGAGCACCCCTCCTAGACACACACAGCGGCTTTTGTCAGGAGACACATACATGCCCTGGTGGTAGGAAACAGATCAACATCACCCCACCTGGAAAAATCAATTACAAATGAAAGGTCTCCTGGGGGCACAGGAAACTTTTACCCTTCGTAGACCTGTGCAGTCATATTAAAACTGCAATACCAGCTTAACCATCACAATTGTAATTGTTATTCTTGCATTTTTTAATGCCACATAACAAAGTGGAGCAAATTTTTCTTTAAGTGGAAAACTGCTATAAACAGTGCCAAATCTGTTTTTGCAATGAATACTTACTACTTTTTGCTGATTTTTTTTAAAGGCTTTTCTTTTTTAATTTGGTAAAGAGATAACACAAGGATTTTCATTCTACAAGAGTCCCTTCTGCCCTATTAAGAAACATGAATAATACACACAGACCTAATCCTGGGATAGATAGGTAGGTGGTCTCTGCACCCAACCAGCTATTTCCCTAAAACAGCTCCTTTCTCAAAAGGATTTGCCAAAGCCCCTAAGTGTTCTTGCTCAAGCCACCCAGAAATGCACTTTCCATTTCAGGAGTGTGAAAGCCAGGGTCAGCCCTCATTATCTACACCAAACGGGAGAGGGAGGAGGCGACTGACAATGGCTTTACATCTGTGTTTTACCCTGGTCAATGTTAAAATCAGCCAATCCGCTGCATTCCCAGAGAATATCCACAGGAGAAAAGCAACAGCCCAGATGTGTGAATAACAAAAACTGTTTCTTTTTTAAAAAATATTCCACAATTAATCCATGCCGTCAATGGTATATATGCACCAATTAAAACGTGTCTGTGAAACCCATCCAGAAGACCCAAGTAATTAAAAACAATTACCTCATATTAACCAAGTTGCCCCAAACAGCTGGAAGAAAAAGAAAAAAAGGTCAATATCTGAGTTCACAACATACAGGGATTCCAATTGATAACATTTTAAATTTTAACCAGCATTTTAAAGTTCACTAAGAAAATTAAATTATAGTTCATAAACACAATAAAATGCACACTGTTTTCAAAGAATTAAGTCCTATTAAAAACTTAAGCAGAAAACACAGTCAGTATGTCCACCTTAAAAAAAACACTAAAGCAAACTTAATATAAGTAAAGAGTTTATTTGGGCCAAGTTTGAGGAAAGCAACCCAAAAACAAAGATTCAAGTTGCGCTGAACACACACTTTGATTAGCAACAGTTATAAGTAGGCTTTTAAAGGAAAAGAAGATGCAGTTACTAAATCATTTTCCAAGAATTTCCATTAAAATAACATAAGCTATTGATTGGCTACACATTGTTCTTTATACCCCAAATTTCATGAACATGAAAATAATGAGTGAGACAGCTAGTCTGGAATAAAATACCTTTAAACAATTGCCCCCAGGGATTGGGGGTGGTGGTGACTTAAGTCCCACACTCAGGTCTCACTGTGCCAGATCAGTCTTGCACACCTCGGACTGCTCTGAGCTATCTTTTGGGGTTTGGAGTTCAAGGGAGAACATGTTTTGGTAAAGAGTATGTCCTCTACCTGTTTGAGGAAGAGCTAGTCACAAAAAACAAAGAATCACATGCCTGAAAAAGATCCTAGGTTTCAATCCAACGTCTCCCTTTAAGTGTTGATGAAAGCAAAACCCAGAATAGTTAAATAACGGCTTAACTCCAACTGGAGGGCTACCCTGTCTCAGCACTTAGCACATCTCCCTTCCATTACAGCTGCTTGTCTGCTGGTCTCCCTTTCCAATCACAGGCACCTGGTGGGCAGGTTACCGTGTGTCTGTGTACAGCTAGCTGCCCATCAGTGCACGTGTCTAAATCAGCCCTGACCCAACACTGAAATTTTTACCATGGATGACTTTAAAACATAATATTAATACTAGCCCATGAGTGCTCACTTTAAGTTACTGAGCAGAGGATTATTCCGTAAAGAAACCTTTCCTGTGAGTCAGTGGTCCTAATATTTTGTACACATTCTTACTTGGCGCTCATGTGGCCATTCTCCAGATACCAAAGCCCTCCTAAGTGCCAGGTGCTCTTGGGTGCTTCCAGGTGCTGAGGACAGTCAAAGAGCAAATACAAACACCCTCCCTGTCTCCCAGCTGGCGATTTTATGAGTTTGCGAAGGCCTTAAGGTTAGAATCGAATAATCTTCGTATTGTCATCCTCTAGCACATAGTAGGGGCTTAATTATTATTTACTAAATAGGATTCGGTGCCCAAAATCATACCCGCCGTAAGAAATACCCATTGCCAAGAAGGAGAATGTTAATTCCATAAAAGTACCTCTCTCTTCAAACAGAGGAGAAAACTACTGATAAAAAAGATAGCAAAAATAACTAAATAAATGCAAGTGTCAAAAAGTGGGAAAAGGGAGAAATTAAAATCAAGCTACACTAGATGCATTTTTCATTTAAAAAATAAAAACTGCTTATATCTTTGGACCATGTGGTTCTACTTTTGATATTATTCTCAGGAAATAAGTATATATACAGGAAATTTGCCTTCAAAAATATCATGGCCTTATTTATAATCACAAATAAAAAGGAATAAACTGAAACACTCCACAATTAGAGAATTGCTGTATAAATTATAATATAGCCATTCGATGAGATCAGAAAGACATTTAACATGACTATGAAACTATTAATATATAACACAGTTATGATAGCACCAGATGAAAAATACATATACACAGTATGATTTTCAGTACTAAAAACGACTTTGGAAAAAAACACTGTGTGAAATTGTCAAAATACTGTGCGTAAATGGCAGCATGAGTAATTGTTTATTTTTCCTTGTACTTAAGTGCTTACCTTGCTTATTAAAAAGGAGGGGAGAGATTTTTAAAACCTTGCTAAACTTCATGCCATGGTACCCTGTTCTCCTCTTTCTAGACATCTGGGGAATGTCTGCGTCAATCCTCGGCTTGGACACCGAGCACTGCTGCCACCACCACAAAGCCCACAAAGATCACCAGGAGCTACCAGGTGTCAAACCCATGTGCCTTTTTCTTTATTGTGCTGTATCTCAAATAAATATACCGTCTCATTTTGGTTTGAGGATTTAGCTGCTTATTAAAGTAAATGAAGAAACAGTCCCTCTCTTTCTATGCTATGGAACCATCCACTCCTTCATGTGTCTTCTGGTGGGTGGCACATTTGAGAGGCTTTTCAAATCATTCCACAGTTACTAGTTTATTCAGTTTTTTCTTTCCAACCTTTTCTTCAGTCAGTTTAAAATGTCTATTTCAGAAATGTCTCTCAGTCCTTCTACGTCCCTTACTCCAGAGGTCCCCAACCTTTTTGACACCAGGGACTGGTTTCATGGAAGACAATTTTTCCATGGACGGGGGTGGGGGGGGAGGGAATGGTTTGGGGATGATTCAAGTGCATTATACTTATTGTGCAGTTAAACCTCTCTGCTAATGATAATCTGTATTTGCAGCCATGCCCCAGCACTAGCATCGCTGCCTCAGCTCCACCTCAGATCATTAGGCATTAGATTCTCATAAGGAGCGTGGAACCCAGACCCTTTGTGTGTGCAGTTTACAGTAGGGTTTGTGCTCCCATGAGAATCTAATGCCGCTGCTGACTTGATAGGAGGCGGAGCTCAGGTGGTGATGTGAGTGATGGGGAGGGGCTATAAACACAGATGAAGCTTCCCTCACCGCTCAGCACAGCCCGGTTCCTAACAGCCATGGACTGGTACTGATCCGTGGCCCGGGGCTTGGAACCTGCAGCCTTAGTCCATTTCAGAGCACTGAAGGATGCCTCTCATGCCGGGCACCTCCTTCCTTGACTCTGATCTCCTGAGCTTGGAATTTTAAGAGGGGCATTTGTTTTAGAATACGGATAGATCGTGAGTCCCCAGTGCCAGGCCACACAGAAAGCAGATTCTTCCCCAGGAAGGCAGATCTAGGGCAGCAATTCCAATGGCCCTATTTTAAGTACTGTTATGCTGGATCACACAAAATTACCATTTCCATTTTACCCCTGTTTTAAATGGCTGCAACATGCTTTAGTATGTTTTTACTAGGCATTCTGATCACTATTTTAAACCAGCAGGCATATGTACTTTTATATTCAGTCATAGGAAGAAGTGTGACTTAAGAAAACTACTCTTCTACCACCCTTATGTGGGTATACACCTATCTAACACACATGCAAGGCATGCTCTTACATACATGACATCTTAGAAACCAGCAAGCCCCCAACTGCACCGGGACTCCATGTAGGCTTTGCCTTCCTTTTCCCATTTCCTAACGTTCTTCCTTGCTCATCCACCAGCCATTCGTGCAACTTGATGCTACCCTGCACACACCACTTCACTGTCTGGTAGGCAATGTGACAGAAATGCAGATGTCCAGGGAGCCCCTCAGAGAGGAGGCCTAGAGAAGGCTCCTCAAAGTCCCACCTGGCTGACAAGAAGCAGTGAGGGTCCACCTCAAACCATTCCTGCCATGAAAGGTGGAGCACTGCCATAGGCTAGATGCTGAGGAAGCTACCCCCTTCATCAAGACCCAGGCCTGCAGGACTGCCCCAAAGGCATGACCCAAACAGCAGCAACAAAGGGCTCCAGTACAGGGCAAATGTAGGCCTCTTTACTGAGCCCCTGCTAGGAGCCCAGCAAAGCATGAGGTCTCGAAGCCAGGGTTCCTGACCTGCACTGCCCTTTATGTTGAAAAGGCTCTTCAGGACCAGGACTGAGATGCACAGCAGGGGAGCAGCGGGGATCTCTCCAGTCCCAACCAATAAAATCCAGGGCTTTCCAGGCCTGCAGGGCCATACTGAATCAGAATCTTTGCAGAGGGGCTCTGGCATCCTTATTTTATAAGTGTCCCAGATGACTGTGACCTGGTGAGGGTGGAGAACCTGCACCCTCAGGGATCTGGGGACCTGCCACCACCACTTGCTGCCTACCTCTGTTCACAGAGTCCAGGCTCACGTCACTCTGCCCTTGCCGTTCTTCCAACTTGCCAAGCCGGCCATGCACCAGGGCCTCTGCACTCACCCTTCTCCCAGCTGCCTCTTCATCTTTGTCCCTTCCTCCTCAGTTCATCCAGCTCTCAGAGCAAAAGTTACCTTACCAAAAAGGTCTTCTCCCCAATCTATCTGTAACAGCACCACCACCAACACCCCACTTAGCCTTGCTTTTTCTTCATAGCACTCATCACCAGCTGATACATCTATCTATATTTATCTATGAATCTATGTTTATTGCCGGTTTCTCCCCAATAAAACGTAAATTCCAAGGCAGTAAAAACTTTCTATGTTTTGTTCAGTACTATTATCCAGGGCACTGACATGGATGAATATAGTAAGTGCTCACTAAATAGCTGCTGAAATGATGAATGAAAAGTTCCCCTAAATGACTGGGAATTGCTGCTCCAAGGCAGGAGTCAGCAAATTCTTTCTGTAAAAAGAGCCAAATAGTAAATATTTCAGGCTTTCCAGGCCATATGATCTCTGTTGAAACCACACAACTCTACCACTGTAGGGTGAACACAGCCAAAGACAATTCACGGGAAAGCACGGCTTATTCCCATACAGCTTCATTCAAGGGCACAGAAATTTGAATTTCGTATAATATTTAGGTGTCGAAAAATAGTATTCTTTCTGATTTTTCTGAACTATTTAAAAATTGTTAAAACTTTTTTAGCTCTTGGGTCTTACAAAAACCAGTGGTGGGCTGGATTTGGCCCATGGGCCACAGTTTGCTGACCCCTGATATGAGGGACACCAGAATGGCCAGACAATTCTGACTGAGGGAGTTCTTGTCCTTGAGGGGGAAAGAGCCGGCCACCACCTGTCTCTAACAGGTGCCAGAGGTACAGGCTGCAGCCCGCCAAGTCTCGGGGAGCAGAGAGAGGAGGCAAGTCACTAAGCCATGAAGGAGCATGTGAGCCACACGCACACAGTGGGGCTGGACTGGAGGGAGGTGCTCCTGGAGGGAGCTGGGGCAGGGCCATGCTGGCAGAGGCCCGCTGGGGTGGGGAAGAGGAGGCTGCAAGGTCCAGATGGGCCAGGCTGGTTTTCTTAACAAGCCGCAGGAGATTCTGTTAACAAACCACATATGGGCGTCACTGTGGATCCTTTTACATTACTCCAAGAAATCTGGATTTCAGTCAGTAGGCAATGAGCCACTGTTCAGGGTGTGATAAAGAGCACCAAGGTGCCCCAGCCTGCATCTCAGCACATCTGGAAGCAGGGGTGTGACAGGCAGACTGGCAAGAGAGAAGGTGGGCAGAAAGTAAGCAATGCAGGGGGTGCTGGGGGGGAGGACTGTGACATCACCAGACAGGAACACCAGAGGTGGAAGACAGCCAGGGCAGGGGTACAGGTCTCGGATCAGCACCTCTGGGTTTGAGGCATCCTATAGTATCCCATAGCGAGCCACACAGATATGTCCAACAGGCAGATAGAAACTGATGCCTGGAGCGTGGAAGGCCAGTGCCAACCAGGGGTGAGACTGGGACCTGGGTGGGTTACATGGCGAAAGCTCCTTAGAAGGACGCAACACCAGGCTGTGGCCACAGCCCTGGGGGATCTCTACAGCACCAAGGATCTCGCCTAGTAAGAGCAGCAACGTTTACCAAGCACCTACCCAACGACAGCCTTGTATGCTCACTGTTTCTAATCACAAGGTCATGGCATTACTGCCAGCTCACAGCGTACAATAAGGGCGCCGAGAGGTATCCTGTGACTTGCTCAAGGCCACGCTAGTGCCCACCCATCCTCCTCGTGCCACCCATTCCAGGGGTGAGGCCTCATTCCCTGCAGGGCCTGCGTGAACTGTCCAGGGCTGAATCCTTCCCATCTGAAGGAAGAAGGTATCTTGTTCACTTCCAAACGTGTCCTCTAAGCTAACCCCCACCCTTGAGTGACATCGCCCTCACAGAAATCCTTGTGGGGGCAAAAAAGCCAGCTGTTATGTGCAAGATGCTCCCTGTTTCAGGAACGCAAACAGCAATTCCAACCTTCCACCACTCAGGGCAGGAACACGTTAATTCAGAGAAGTATTCAAAGTAGAAACCTTGTACAAACAGAGGGTACCTTAAGCACGCTGAAAAGGAGTATTCACAGAGAAAGTTCCAGAACAATACTCCTGCACACATTCTGCTGCTGGACTATTTACTGTTCCTCTCGAGCTTTTCTGGGCATGTGAACTGCACCAAAAAGCCTCAAGTGAGCTGCAACTTTGTCAAGTGCTGCCTGCATAGCTGCAAAGGGCCATCATGTTATTTATACAAAGGGAGCCTCCGAGATGGCACTTCTAAAACCTGTCCAAACATTCTTTGACGCAACTCTCTTTGGGTGCAAGGGAGTGTCTCTGCGTCCTCCCTTGAATACGGTGGGTCTGTGCTCCTTGGACCAAAGGAAGAGCACAAGGGACGCTACGTGACTTCTGAAGACGGTCACAGATGGACGGTGCTTCTGCCTCATTCACTGGGACATTCGACCTCTGCGCCCTGGGCCACCACGGGAGAAGTTTGAGCACCCTGAGAGAACAGGTCACCTCTGGGCTCCAACAGCCAGTCCTCAGGGGCCAGGCTTGCCAGCAAGGAAGTTGCCTGCAGGTGTATGCTCTAGCCCCGCTGTTTTGAGTCATTCCAGCTGAGGTCTCGGGAGTCACAAAAACAGAGAAGAGCCATCCCCATTGCAAATTCCTGACCCACAGAAGCCGTGAGCATAATAAAACAGTAGCTGTTTTCTACCACTAAGTTTTGAAGTAGTTGGTTAAGCAGCTGCCCTAAGCAGAACAGTCACCACCTGTAATCTATTGATGCCCCGGTTCAGCCCTCAAACCAAGCCGGGTATGGGGCTACATCCCTCTCGGCCCGAAGCATTCCCCACCAATTACATTTGCACAACTCCTCAGGACAAAGGCACACCTCTGCACAGAGACTGGCCCACCAGGTAAAAATCGAGAGCAAAGTCTGAAGTCCTGGCGAAATCCCGACCCCCCAACCTAGCCTGCCTGCTCCCCATGGGAACAAAACATTAAGTGTGCCCAGGAAAGACGCACCCTTACTCACCCCCAAAGAACCCCAACCACTCTAGTGCTCTGGAAAAGATCAAATACTCGACTTGCCTTGGATAAACTGAGGTGGCACAACTAAAATCTTTTCTCAAAGCAGATAAGAATATGCATTTTCCTTCTAATAAGTATTTTACAGTTTTGAAGGCTAGAAAACAAAAAGTAAGAAAAGCATTGAAAGTTTTGTGGAAACCGACTGGAAGGTTCAAATCTGAAGATATTGTTTTTAGCTCTTCAAATAAGAAAGAGGTTGTGCAGAGGTGAGGGCGCTTCCCAGTCTCTAGTTCCCACCGGAAGGTGCTAAAGGTCAGAAGTCGAGGTACCCCAGAGAGTAGCAGTCACTGAACAGGCCACCCCTGCCTACTCCTTGACCCAAAGAAGCTTCAGCCCCAACCCTGGACCTTGCCCAGCCTAGACGCCTTAGCCCGCTGTGCGCAGCCTGCATGCCTGTGCTAGTCCTAAGTGGTTACACGGGATGACGAATGCCCCAGACACAAAGGCGATGCGGGGCATCTGAGGAGGCTCTAGTAACCACCGTGCTCCACAAGCCTCAAGCGAAGGGCACCTGCTCATCAGACCTCCCTGAGGTCCTGGCGCTGCCCTCAGCCCTCCGAGAAGCCAAAACTCCAGGGAAGAGCCCAGAAGCAGGAGAGAGCTGCCCTCGGCAGCCCCAGCTACCAGGTTCTGAAATCCAGCTATAGAACCCCTGTCAGTGACTCATACCTTCCCACAGCCTTGCCTAATAAAACCCTACCGACATTCCCAGGGGAAAAAAATCTTGCCCTAAGATGTTACTTTTTTTTAAAAGGTGGCTAAAATTATAGGACATATAGAGGATTTTGTAGATGACATCTGGACCTTTAAAAAAATCTTTGCATGTAAAATGTCAATGTTAAGTGGAAA